>PVKE010022231.1:0-25755 GCA_004027555.1 Craseonycteris thonglongyai
TTTTTCTTTTTGCTGTTCTGACTGGATGTTTTCTGCTACCTTGTCTTGTAGTTCACTGAATCAATCCTCTGCTCCATCTAGTCTGCTGGTGATTTCTTCTATTGCATTCTGAATTTCAGTTATTGTATTCATTTGACTATTCCTTTTTTTTTTTATGGTTTCTGTGTCCTTTATGCTTGCTATTTCTCTGTTGAAGTTTTCACTATGTTCCTTGAGCATTCTCATAACCATTGTTTTGAGTTCTGTATCTAATAGGTTGCTTGCCTTCATCTTGTTTAGTTATTCTTCTGGAATTTTCTGCTGTTCTTTTATTTGAGACATATTTCTTTGTTTTCTAATTTTGGATGCCTGTCTGTTTTTGTTTCTATGTATTTAGTAGATCTACTACACCTCCCAGTATTGCTGGATAGGGCTCTGGCACCATCTACCTGGTCATCTGCTCTGGGTGCTCCTGTAGGTTCTGGTTTGGTGCCAATGCTGTGCCTGGAGCTACTCAGCAAAAGACTAAGAGTACAACAATGCCAGTCTCCATCCACCTAGTGCCTGCAGACTTACATAGTTTTCCAAGAAAGTTTGCAATGCAGGCGGGGCTGGCTGCTCACTGGGGAAAGTGCCTCTGGAGTTAGTGGAATTGGGTGGGCAGGGTCCCAGTGAGTCAGTGGGGTGGTGCGAGCACAGCTCACCAGACCAATAAGATTCAGATTTGACCATGTGTGGGGGTGGGTGTAACACAAGAAAGATGGCACCTTCCATCCTGCTGCGTGGGAAGAGAACTCACCCAGGGAAAATGGCTACTGTCCCCCAGTTCTTGTCCCAAAACCACACACCTCTGTCTGCCCTGTATGCCTTCAACACCCCTGAGTCACCATCTCTATGCCTGAGCCCAGGGTGAGTACCCAGGAGTGACTGAGTCTGCATAGGCACTTTAAGAGGATGTTTGGGTTTCCTGTAGCCTTCTATCCCAATTGGACGGTCAGAATCCCCACTATTTTCACAGTCAGACAATGTAGTGGTACTCTTCCCAGCACCAGTGCTGCGGGCTGGGGAGCTTGGTATGGGGCTGGGGTCCCTTGCTACTCCAGAGGGAACCTCTGTGGCTGAGATGTCCCTCCTGATTCTCTACTGCCACTGGAGGGTTGGTTTCTTTCACACCTGTGCCCCTCCTACCAGTCTCAACGTGGCTTCCTCTTCTTTGTGTCATTAGTTATAAACTTCCGTTCAGCTAGACTTCATTCAGATGGTTCTCCAGGTTGATTGTTCAATAATTTAGTTGTATTTTTAATGCCATCTTGGATCTCTCTAAAAAAAAATCTTGAATTAAGGTGTAATATACTATCTATGTATCATATCTGGATACAAAATGGCCAGCTAGAGTTTTAAGAGGAAAATTGATATTTAAGTACTATCCTTAGGCTGTTTTAAATAGTTGAAATAAAAAGGTGTATTTTTTACCATTGTTTGTGCTTTTTATTGTTCTAATTGAGGTCTAATACTATTTGATAATTTTAGTCTGTTTTGTTCTGTTTTTTTCTTAAGGCACAGATTTCTGCTCTTAACTGCTACTCCTGACAAGTTTGATAAAATTAGGCAACATCCCAGGACTCATTATTTTTAGTTACTACATTTTTATCTTTCTCTTCTAGTGTTTTTCCTGTGTATTTTCTTCATTATTACATTTTTTTTTAAATCAACTTTCTAAGATTTAAATCTATATCATTTTTTGGTTACATCAGTGTGGATAAATTAGGCATGTGCCACAAGAACATGTCTAGTCAGTAACTTCCTTTTCATCAGTATTCTTTGTCTTTAGGTAACAACAAATAAGTATAATTTATTGGTTTGTATAATCAAACGTCCAGCAAGAGAGGGTAAGAACACTGGAACTGAAGACCTAGAATTCATTAGAGTTCTTCCTCTTGTCACTCGGCTTCTCTCTACATGTCAGCTTCACCCTACCTCCTCCAGCAAGAAGGAAAGTAAACCTAGAAGGAAGGCATGTGACACAAGAAATAGATATGAACACAAAATTTTATAAAATATATATTTATAAACTATATTATTTTTAAATTATATTAGATTTATTTAATGAGAAGAATCATTTTATAAAATTGGTAGTTAAATGTACTTTTTTTTTTTAAATTCTAGAACCATCTATAATTTCTGTGTCAGGGGTTAACTTCAGCTGCTAATAAAAGAGACCCTTACTCCCCTAATTAGTAGATAAAAGAAGAGAGACATTTTTTCTCTCTACTGTAAATGAAGTATAGAGGAAGGTATCACAGGACTGGTATAACAGCTCTAAGTATATTAGAGACCCAGTTTCCTTCGGTCTTTCTAATCTACCAACTTAGTGTTTGGTGTCTGTTCTCCTGGTCTAAGATGGTAGCTGGAATTTCTTCTCTTTTAAAGAGACTTCCTGGAAGTCTCACACAACAGTTCAGCTATATCTCATGTGTGATACCCAGATGCCAGGGAAACTGGGAAGTGCATTTTTATTTTAACAGGGTACCCAGCAAGAAATAAGTATTCTGTTTCAAAGTAACAAAAAGATAGTGAATATGAGGTGAGCAGCTAGCCTAGTAGTTAGGCTCTGCTACAGCATTCCAATCTGTAGATTCATGGAGGTGGGGGAATGAGGGAGAAAGCAATGATAAGCAAAAGAATAGAGACAATTTGTTGGTCCAGTAGATGGCAAGAAGATGGGCAGGGCAAAAGCAAAGAAAAAATGGTAATTTATTTAGGAAATACAAAATAATGTGATAGAAATAAATTTAAATAATTGGTACTCACCATAAATGTAAATAGACTTAAGTAGGTGTAAAATCCAGGTATATGTTGCTTATAAGAGATACCTAATTAACACTATGCAGAAAGATTCTAAAGTTTAAAACAAAGAAGTAGATAAAGACGTATCATCATGCCCTTCCAAAAAACTGATTTACAGCAATATTAACTAATTTAAAACAGTATTAATGTGAGAGAACACAGAATTTAAGTAAAAATGTACAATAGTCTCTCAGTTAACCAGCACCCATGGGGATTGGTAGATGCCAGGTAAATGTAAGTAGACTCTCTGTTAACTGGAACTTAAACAACTGGCACTCTTAAGCAACCAGCAAAGAGTGCTGGTTAGAAGAGTCTACTACATTAATACATATAAAGAGACTAATGAAAATACCCAAGACAATAAAACCATTTTGAACTAGGTGTCTAACGACATAGCTTGATTATTCATACATGAACTCTATAAAACAAAAAAAGAACCTGAAAATTTTTAAAGGAAAAATTGACAAGGCCACAATACTAATGGAAGATTTTTAAACCAACTCGACCAGAAATTGATAGATCAAGCAGACAAAAATTCTTACTAAGAAAGCGGAAATTTTGAAAACCAAATTTGAACTTTTACCTAATAGGTCAAAAGAACTCTGTACTCAGGAATTAGGAATTATATATTCCTTTCAAGTATACATGGAACATTTATAAGAATTGACCACATGCTAGATCACAAAGGAAATCATAAGCATTTTAAGAAATGTATATTTCTCCATCCTCAATAAATAAAATAAAAGTCAGCATTAAAAAAAATGTTTGAAAAATGTGATTAGAAACTTTAAAAACTGTTCTAAATAACTCACAGGTTGAAGAGGAAGTCACAATGGAAATTACAAATTATCTGGAACTGCTTGAGAATTTATCAAAATGTGTAGCATATTGCAAAAGTGGTCCACTTATTACCAATTTATAAAAAGAAAAGCCTGAGAGTAAATGAGTTTTCAACTCAAGAAGCCAGGAAAGGAACTCCAAAGAAAATATAAAGAAAAAGTAAAAATAGTTTTTAAATATGAAATTTAAACTAATAGATAAAAAAAATTAATCATAAGGCAGACCTTTTAATAAAATTGATAAAAAACAAAAATCAATGTTATTAATTTTAAAAGGATATTTCATATATTATAGAGATTTTTAAAGCATCAGAATATTATGAACTGGCAATGAATTTGAAAAAATTAGATAGTTTTCTTTAAAAATATACTGTCATATTAACTCAAGAAAAATAGAAAACATGAATACTCATGTAACTTTAAGTATTCTGAATCACTAATGACAAGTCTGCCTTTTTCCAACTCTGTCAAGAACATCAGGTGCTGATAGTTTTACAGATAAGTTTTACAAGTCCTACAAGGAGCCAATAATCCCTATCATATACAAACTGTTTGGAGGATGGGAAGAAAAGAGGTTCTGACTCATTTTATGAGATTAGTATTACCTTAGTACAAGGTCAGTATGAGAAAATAAAATTAGAGATTAGTTTTACCTAGGATCCTAGGTAAAAGATCTTGAAAATACATGTGAGTAAAGCATTTTCTGGCAACATAGTAAAGTGTTCACTATAAAACCAACTGAGGGGATGTCAGGATGGCTCAGCGGGTTAAGCATTTGTCTTGTAGCCCCAGAATCCAAGGATCGAATTCTGGCCCTGGCCTGTGTGTACCCATATGCTGAACTGGGGTATGGCCCCCAGTTCAGTTCTCATTGGCATAAGCCTCCCATGTAGGAGGCCCCCATTTTGGCCCCAGCTCTTGGGGACGTGCCTCCCATGCAGGAGGGCCCCAGCCAGCCCAGTTCCTGCCCTGTGTGGCCCCCACCCACCTGTGTGGAATGGAACTGTCAAAAACTAATGACATACAACTATGGAGACTGCTCTGGGTCCTCCCCCGCCTCTCTGTCTCTGTCTGTCTCTGTCAAAAACAATAAAAATAAATCTTAAAAAAAAATAAAACCAACTGAAAACAACTAAAATATTAGGTAAGCTATAAAAATAAACTTCTAGACTGCAACCATGAACTAACAAGAAAGCAAGGAATGTGCAAGTCAGGGGCTGAGCGAAAACAGAAGTTAGCTGAGTAAAGGGGAAAATAATCAGAGCACTGTGTCTGCTTTTCGTCCTGTGGGGATTTGTAGAAGTAGCTAACTTAGAGGGTAGTTATTCAAGGCTGGATACTTGAAGTGAAGCCCAAGGCCTGACCAAACTAGGGTATGTAATAGATTGTATATATACACATGCCTGTGCACACAAGCAAACATGCACACACAATGGTGGGTCTCCCGAGGGCTGCCTCTTCAAGGGGCTACAGCTAGAGTGAACTATAAGTAATCTGTTGTTATCTGAAAGGAAAACTGCCTCTTTTGGTCCTGGCAGTAAGGCAAGGTATGCATGTGTGTGAATACTCCTTGAGAATTTAAAATTATAAGCCAGCTTTTATCCAGGGTTGTAGTCCACATTCACCCTACCAAGGTGACCTGAAAAAGCTCAAGCCAACAATTTAAAATAGTCCAGGTCTGTTATTTCCCTCAGGCATCTGATAGAAGCAAGCACAGTTTTTTCCTTGAGGCAATCACCTTTATACCAGACCTTAAAGAGTTTCCACAGATAAAGTTCTAAGGAAAAATTTTTCAGGACTTCTCAGTAAAGAATCACCACACACATAGAACAAGATACCATATGTGAGAATCAGACTAAACGAAAGATTCAGACACAGGAAAACTACTTATACTGGAATTATCAGAAGCAGAAAATAAGAATATTTGATACCTTTCAAGAAATTAAAGGTCCAAAAATATGAGAAAGCAAGTAAGTAGGAAATTGATAGAAAAAAACTAATTAAACTTAAAAACTGAACAGATAGGTTTAACATTTGTTTAGACAAAAGCTAAAGAGAGAATAATGAAATGAATGAAAGAATTGAAGAAACTATCCAGAGTTCTACTTAGATCAAGAAACGATACATAAAAGAAACATTGAAACATGGAAGATAAAAATGAAAAGATCTAATGTGCATCTAACCAGAGTTACACAAGAAAAGGAGAAAATGGGCAGAGCAATATTTGAAGAAATATTACTGAGAATTTAAAGAATGATGAAAGACACCACTCTACAGCTTCAGGAAGTCCAGTGTATACCAAGCTAGACAAATTAAAAGAAATCTGCATCTAGACACCTTGTGAATCCCCAGAACATCAAAGACAAAGAGAATACTTTAAAAGCAGATTAGCTTCAAAGCAATAACAGTTGAGCTGAGAACAATAAATGTAAACAAAAATTTTATAACGAGAATATATTTTTCAAGAACAAAGACAGAATCTTTCTGAAAAATAAAAACAGAACCACATGAAAGGAATTCTAGCAGCTGTACATCAGGTAGGAGGAAAAGTACACTAAATGAAAGTCTGAAATGGAAAAAAGAGGAGCAAAGAAATTGGTAAATATTTGGATACATATAAATAATCTGACTTTGTAAAGTAATATTTATTGGATTAAAATAAACATTAGAATTAAATAGCACACCAATAGCATATAAATGGGAAAGATGGGTAATTATAATGTAAGTATTTAATGCCCTTGGGTTTTTCAGGAAAAGGATAAAATATTGGCTTACCTTCTAACTGATTTACAAATGCATGTTAAATTTTCTGGTGTAGTCATTAAAAGAATAGTAAAGAGATTATAACTTTCAAACTAGTTGGGGGTGGACAAAGAATGAAAAAAATACTAAAAAATATAAGAAAGAAGAGATAAAGGAACATAGGACAGCTAGGAAATATTAAGATGGTAGAAATAAATCCAAATACGTTAGTAATTACATTGAATGTAAATGGATAAAAGTTTTCAAATCAGATTAAAGAAAGACAATATAAATATATTGCCACTTATTAATAACACCTAAACATAATAGGAAAGTTGAAAATTTAAATTTAAAAAGATGTATCAGAGACACTTTTGCAATCTGGGATTGACTCGGTGATGGGCTGCCATCCCTGAAAGGGCCAAGTTGTTTTCCATTGACATTTAACTCCCAGGGTTAGCTTATTCAGGATTCCAGCCCAATGCTCAGTCCCTCATCCATGACCTCCTGTGCCAGCTTTCATTCTCCTGACCCCCAACGCCCCACAAGTTCTACTCAGCCTCCTAGCTGCCTGCTGCAGGTCAGCAGCTCTAAGATGAAAACAGCCCTGAAGCTGGCCTCACCCCTCCGGATTTTAGTCTTACTTTCATTTTGGCTATCTTATTAGCTCTTTGATGCATTTAAAAGATTTCCCCCCATCTTTTGTGTAGCGCTTTTTTGTAATGACTTCATCAGGTTGACATGAATTGCCTAGTCTTCTATCATCAGAAGTACAAGTCCTTGACTCCTTACTTTTTCAGAGTCTACATAGTAGTTTCAGTGCCTATCTTGTCTCCCCACCTAGATTATAAATCTTTTGAACATTGGGAATGAGTTCTATTAATTTTATATTCCTGATACCTGATAAAGCATGCTAAACAGATGGTCAATAAATTATTAAGTGAACTTGAATTTGCCTTTGACCATTTGACAATGTTTAAAGCCAGTTAGATAGATGAATATCTAAATATAGCGTCTTTTGGCTAATACATATACTGATTGGTATACTTTCACAAATGATATTTTGCACATACAATATAGGGAGAAATTGTTTGAAAAACAAGAGAGTAAAGTGTTAACTTTGGCAATTTAGCCTTTATAAGACACAGAATTTGTCAATTTTAGGATTTATTAGGCTAAGTCAATCTGGATATTTATAAATGAGAGAGGAGGTGGCATTTATAAATTGAGAATGCTGGTTAAATCTAGAGAAAGTATTTCCACTAAATTCCTTATCTAAAGATTTTTATATTACTAAACAGGATGAAAGGGCAATACTCCACCCACAGTTGGTTATTAATGTCTAATTCACTGTTAACACTTCCTGTACACAATCAGTCAATACTAGTAAAATTCCTTTCGACTAGTTTCTGTTTAGTAGAGTTATTTATACTACTCAAATGATACCTTATTCTAAGAATGCTTTGCCACAAGAATGTATAAATTATTAAGTTCAAAATATTTTCTAATTTATACTGTAAGTTTCTTTTCAAACCAAAGGTCATTTAGAAGTATATTTTTTAATTTTCAAACATATGTCTGACAGTTAAGTTCACAAACTTGCCACCATATGCTTACGTTAGCATCACTCTATAAACAACTAGATAAGGTTTCATAACCTTGGTATATCAGTGTCTCACAACTGTGTTTGTGTCAATGTATGGTGGTGTGTCTTGCTGAGTGGCATTCATTATATATAGTTCTTGCGTGTTTTTGTGTGCCATCATGAGAATTTTGGAGCTTGAATTAAAGTAACAAACCAACATTAAATTTCTTAAACTTAGCAAGAGTGTAAGTGAAATCACAGACATGTTAGTCCAAGTTGATGGGGATATAATGCCATGAATAAAACAGCAGTGTACAAATGGATTAAACATTTTTCTGAAGGGAGAGAAAGCATCAATGATGAATAGAGGTCAGGGCTGCCAGTAACAAGCAGAACTGATGAAAACATTGCAAAAATGTGTTGAATTGTCTGTCAGAATCCTCAGCTGACTATGAGAAGTATAGCAGACCAAGTAAACAATGATAGAGAAACAAAAATCTTAATTGAGAATCTTGGCATGAGAAAGGTGTGTGCAAAAATGGCCCCAAAGGAACTCACCAATGAACAAAAGCAATGGAGAGTCAAAGTTTGCCAAGTCCTTTTGGAGAGACAAGACGATGTTTTGGGCTGTGTTATCACTGGTGATGAAACATGGGTGTACCAATACGACCCTGAAACAAAGCGTCCAAGTGCACAATGGAAGTCAGCCAATTCTCTACGACAAAAAAAAGTTCCATTAGTCCAAATTGAGAGTCAAAACCATGTTGCTCACCTTTTTTGATTTCAGAGGGATTGTTCATTATGATTTGTACCAACTGGACAAGCAGTCAACCAAGTTGCCTATTTGGAAGTGCTGAAAAGGCTGTGTGAAAAAAACTAAAATGACCTAAACTTTTCACCAACTCAAGGCTCTTGTATCATGACAATGCACCCGCTCACATGGCACTGTCTGTGAGGGAGCTTTGAGCCAGAAAACAAAGAACTGTATTGGAACACCCTCCCTACTCAAGTAATCTGGCCCCTGGTGACTTTTTTCTTTATCTAGAGATAAAGGAAGACATTTTGATGACATTCAGGACATCAAGGGTTATACAACAATAGCTCTGAGGCCATTCTAGAAAAAGAGTTCCAAAATGGCTTTGAAGATGGGCTAGGCACTTGTGTTGGTGCACAGCTTCCCAAGGGGAGTACTTCAAAGGTGACCATAGTGATATTCAGCAATGAAGTATGTAGCACTTTTTCTAGGATGAGTTCATGAACTTAATTCTCAGACCTTGTGTAAGATTGTCTAATTATCTTTTGCTCTTCATTTCTAGCTTAATCTCCTTTAATCAGAGTATATACTCTGTGACTTCAATCCTTAGAAGTTTGTTAAATTGTCTCTATATATGTGTGTGTGTGTGTGTGTTTGTGTTTTGTTTAAATATAAAAATGAGTTGCGTTTAATATTCTTTATATGTTAATTACGTCAAGTTTCTAATCATACTGTTGTTTTCCGCACTCTAATTTTTTTGTTTTGTCAATGTTGAAACGTGATAAAATCTGTGATTCTGAATTTGTCTACTTTTTGTTGTACCTTCAATTTTTGCTTTTAAATATTTTCAGAATTTAGTAGGATCTTTCAAATTAGAACTGTTATTTCTTCCTAGTATCTGAGTTATCTTTATGTGTGTCTTTATTTCCATATTACTTTTTGCCTTAAAGTCAGCTTTGCATGAATAAAAGTTCCACCATCCTTTCTTTTCACCAGATTTTGCATGAAATATTTTTTCTATCCTTTTATTTTTACCCTTTCTGTATCCCTACATTTCAAGTATGTCTCTTGTAAATAGTATATTGTTAGTTTGCATTTTTAATTCATTCTGACAATCTTTGTTTTTTGAATAAATCATTTAGTCCATTTACTCTTAATGTAATTTTACTGTACATTGCATTTGAAGTCAGCCGCCTCATTAGTTCTCTCTCTTTGGTTGTCCTATATTTCTTTTTTTTTTTTCCTTTTTATACTTATTTTTTATTCAGTTTGTGGATAAAAGGTAAACAAAATTTTATTTGTTCTGCTTGACAACTAAACCTCAGTTAAATTTCTAGCTCTGTTTCCCTGTTACCCTAGTTCAGGGGTGTCAAACTGGCAGCCGGCCCCGGAGGTAATTTTTTGTGACCCACGATGCTCTGAAATAAAATGAAAATAGAAAAAATTGTTATGAAGAAAATAGCGCTTAGGGGAGATCGAGGCAATACTGTACACACAATTCCCTCGTTAACCCTTTAACTACTGAAGACGAGTATACACGTGGCCCAGTGCCTTTCCTGGGGGCCTGTGGGCATGTATAAACATGCTGACTCAGTTCCAGCGACATTTGTAAATGTGATGTGGCCCACGTGAATCTTGCCTGTTGCACCAAATGGCCCGTGTTTTAATTGAGTTTGACACCCCTGTCCTAGTTGAATATATATCAACTGTATTACTAGGCAACATCATTTATAATAAATATTACCCCTGCTGGTAAGTTGCATCTGTACAGAGAGAACAATAAATGTCTAGTGGGGATAACATACTTTGGGCTTCCTGAATTCAATGACTCATGTTATTAGGCATGTCCCTTTCAAGGACCCTAGAAGCTATGTCTTCAGAGTTGTTTTAAGAGATATCAGATCATATAGGGCATGAAGCTTTTAAACCAAACTTGTCCAATCCACAGCCCATGGACTATATGTGGCCCAGGACAGCTTTGAATGTACCCCAATGCAAATTTGTAAACTTTCTTAAAACATCATGAGATTTTTTTTTTTTTAGCTCAGTCAGCTATCAGTAGTGTTAGAGCGTATTTTATGTGTGGCCCAAGATAATTCTTCTTCCAGTGTGGCCCAGGGAAACCAAAAGGTTGGACACCTCTGTTTAAACCAAGGGCACTTCCCATACCCACCTGATATGGACCTCATCTCCTTATACCCAGGCTTTCACCTGTGCAGCATGGCCTGCTGCAGTGACCCTGACACTGCCTACTGGCAGGCCATGTTCATATCCTGAGTACATAGACGCATGCCCAGTGCGCTCTATAAGTCTTTTAAGTCAGAATGTTTAGTTAAACCTAAGAAGGCACCTTTTCCTGGCCCCTCCTTCACCACTCAATGTTCCAGTTATTTTTATCATTGCCTTTATTCCCTTTATTATTTCGGAAGATTTACATCATAATGTTGTCTTGGTGGTTACTTAAGCTATTACAATATCTTTTTTTTTTTTTTTTTAGATTTATTGTTTTGACAGAGAGAAGGGGGAGGGCCCAGAGCAGTCTCCATAGTTGTATGTCATCAGTTTTCAACATGGTTTTATTCCACACAGGTGAGCATGGGGTCGTGCAGGGTGAGAACCGAACTAGGGGCCCCCCCACATGAGAAGCACACCCCAGTTCAGCATATGGGTCCACACGGGCCAGGACTTGATTCTTGAACCCCAGGGCTGCAGGGCAAGCACTCTACCCACTGAGCAAACCTGGAATCCCCTACAATATCATTCTTGAATATAAAAATCTAATATTACTTGATACTTTTACCTCCTTCCTGGACAATGCAAGGTCCATAAAATATTTCAATTCCATTTGTCTTCCTCCCAATTTACATGCTATTTTGGTCATGTATTTTAACTATATATTTTTTAAGCTAGTAAGATGATATAGTCATTATTACTACTACTACATATAGTCAATATCTGTTCAGATTTATTCAGTTATCACCTTTTTTTTTCTTCTTTTGTATTACTTACCTTCATCTGGAACCATCTTTCTTCTGTCGAACTTCATGTTTCATTTGAGATCTGATGTTAACAGATTATCTCTTTGTTTACATAAAAATGTTTTATACTCTTTACATTCTTAAATAAAGTTGTGCTAATATAAAATTCTAGCTTGGCAATAAGCACATCAAAGATAATACTTCTTTACCTTCTGGATTCCACTGTTTCTTTTGAGAAGTCAGCTGTTAGCCTGTTACTCCTCAAGGTCATCAATCTGTTTTCCTCTGGCCGCTTTTCTTTGGTTTTCAGAAGTTTTAATATGATATACCTATGGGTAAATTTATTTATATACTACTTGGACTTTGTAGGACTTCTTCATTTTGAAACAGTTTGATTGGTTTTTATTTTTTAATCAGTTTTGTAAATTTCTTGGCTATTAGTTCTTCAAATATTGCTGCTGCCCCTTTTCTCTCATTTTGGACTTAAGTTACTTAGACCTGGGCTCCTCAACCCCCAGGCTACGGACTGTTATCAGTCAGTCTGTGGCCTGATAGAAACCAGGCCACACAGCAGAAGGTAAGCAGCGGATAGTGAGGGAGGCTTCATCTTATTTACAGCCACTCCTCATCACTCACGTTACCACCTGAGCTCCGCCTCCTGTCTGATCAGCGGCAGTATTAGATTCTCATAGGGGCACAAACCCTGTTGTGAACTGTGCATGTGAGGAAGATCTAAGTTGCGTGCTCCTTATGAAAATCTAATGCCCAATAATCTGAGGTGGAACTGAGGTGGTGTTCATGCTGGGGAGCTGCCACAAATACAGATTAACTCTCTTAGTGCTACCTTCTGCCAGTGGTACTAGCGAGAAATGTGAAGGGTAATTTAATAATATGTATCACCTTAGGAAAAAAACGTTATGAAGTTATTGTTTTAGATATTCATATGCACAATAGTATTCTTTTACATCGTCTTAAAAAGAAATTAATTATTTCAGTCTACATCATACAAGAAAAACTATAATAAGTTAATTTTAACTATGGTCTACATATGAGCCAATATATCGGCCCATCGTGCTAAAAGGGTTAACATTACCAGAGAGGTTTCACTGCCCAGAGACCATAATAAATCACTTGCTTGCAGACACATGAAAACCCTATCAGTGGGGAAGCCAGGATGGCTCAGCAGGATAAGCGCTCGCCTTTAACATCCCCAGGGACCGAGGATCGAATCCTGACCCTGGCCTGTGCAGACCCATATGCTGAACTGGGATGTGCTTCCCATGTGGGAGGCCCCAGTTCAATTTGCACCCCCTGGTTTGGCCTCTGGCTAGAGGGGCATGCCTCCCATGCTGGAGGCACTCAGCCTGATTCCCACCCTGCGTAGCCCCCGCCTTCCTATGTGGAACAAAACCATGTGGAAAACTGATGACGTATAACTATGGAGACTGCTCTGGGCCCTCCTCCTTCTCTCTGTCTCTGTCTGTCAAAAACAATAAAAAAAATCTTTAATAAAAAACAAACCCTATCTGTGAGGCCTTTTGAGCCACCTCTTCTTGCTCGAGGCCCACTTCCATCTCTTGGAATTATACTTTTTCTACTTTTCCTTTCAATAAACTTTTCTTTCACTACTATAAACAAACAAACAAAAACCCTATAAGTGAGTGGTAAGTGACAGTTAAGCTATATCTGGTGCTTGAGTCATACCGAAACCATGGAAAAATGCTCTTCCACAAATCCAGTTCCTGGTGCCAAAAAGATTGGGGACTGCTGATTTAGAACATCATCTCACTGTATCTTCTGTGCCTCTTAACTTTTGTTTTCTTTTTGTCTCTCCATGCTTCATGCCAGGAAATTTCTTCTTGTGTACCTTCTAGGTCCCTGTTTTTTTTCTTCAGCTCTTTCTAATTTACTCTTCTACTGATCCACTGAGTTCTTAATTTCCATTATTGTATTTTTCAGTCCTAGGTTTTTCATTTGTTTTGGTTCTTTTATATATTTTTCACACTCTCTAATAAATTCTCAGTATTCTTTTTTGTCATCTTGAACATGCTAAGTATAGTTATTTTATCTTTTTCTGATGGTTTAGTATCTGGACTCCTGCATGTCTGTTTATTTTGTGTGTTGGCTCGCTATTTCTGATTTATCTATCTTGGTTTTTTTATATGTCTGGTTAAAGTATATTTTGCTCCAAACAGCATATTTGCAAAATTGTTCTTAGAAATAATTGGAGACCCAATTTTACATAATCTTTCTCCAGGGAAGATTTATCTTTGCTCCTTTTAGGCACCTGAGAGCACTAGTACTCCAAATCAGCTTTTCTGATTTTAAGGAATAAAACAATTCAAAGCCAAACTGTGGTCCCTGTGATGGAACTGCCTATTTCTGATTCACCTTTATTGTAGTGGCAGCCTTTTGAGATCCATTCCAAAAAGAGAGGAGTTAACCTATGATTTCCTTTACAGGCCCTAATTTCTAATCTCTGTTCCACAAGCCCCAGGAGGTTGTCAAAACCACTACTCAGATACCATCCACCTCCTCTGGAGTTGGCAAATTCTCCCAGGAAAATGGAGGTCTCAAACCTGGACTATTCTCTATGGATTCCAGCCCCATAATTCTCCACTATCTTGTTCATTCTCCAATGTCTTTAAGCAAAGGTTTTGCATAGTTTCTTTACCTATCCTAGAGCATGGATGTTGGTTTAAATTACCTAGTCTGTCATTATTCAAGGAGAAACTCTAATATCCTGAATATATAAATTAAATTACTATTATAGGTTCAGACTTTATTATAGTTAAGAACAAAGACATCTGAGACCCAAGTGTCCTGATTCTTTATAATGCTTATTCTGTTACCAGTACCAAAGTATACAAATAGATCTAGTCGTGTTTTGATATTTACCGTGCTCAGTGCCACTTTAGCTTGCTCACTATGCAGTAAAAACCATGTATCCTAGGAAAGTCCTTAGAATAGAGGGGAAATAGTACTCCCTCCCTACTTCTCCAACCCACTAAGTTTGTTTTAAATTTATTGTAAACCCATTTCAAAAGTGAGCTACAATCTCCTCATATAAAAGTTCTATTTGAAAATCATTACAGATTTAATGAACATTTGATTACCTATCACTGTTTTTTAAAGATTCTGCTTGTGCTTTATAATAATATCAATCCTCTGTTTAATATCTAAGCCAAAGGTAGTTATTCCAGAATAGGAAAGAAGTATCAGGTATCTATTATTACATAATAAATTACCCCAAAATGTAGTGCTTAAAACAATATTTATTATTTCTCACGATTTAGTGGGTCATCTGGCCAGTTCTTCTGGTTTTACATAGGCTCACAAGTGGTTGTTTGCAGTTGGGGCTTGATGGTCTGCAGTAGCTCACTCACTTCGTAGGGCTGGAAAGCGGCATGGCTGGGATAACTTGGCCTCTTTCTTCACGAAGTCTTTAATCCTGTGCTTCTTCACATGATGGAAGTGTTTCAAGAAGACAAAGCCTGTTAAGGCTGAGACTCAACAAGTAACCCAGTATCCCTTCTACTACATTCGGCTGGTTAAAGCACATCACAAGGGCAGCCCAGATTCAAGATGTGAGGTAGAAACTCCACCTCTTGTTGGGAGGTACTATAAAATATTGTGGTCATGTTTTTTGGTCCATCATAGAAGAGATGAAGAAAGACAGGTGTGCTCGGCAGAATAATGGTCCCTGTATTCTAACATGAATTCTGTGACACCCACTGAGTGTCTTAACAATTCAGTTCTGACACTACCCAGAATGGCAAGATGAGGATACACAGCGTGACAAGTCTGGAAGATCTGGGTGTCCCAGAGCAGAAGCTTCTGTCCCCATGGAATCAAGGGTGCATCACCCTCCCAGCATATTGATGTTTGCCAACCAGTAAGCTTCTCGGAGTCTTGGTGTCCTGAGTATTATTACAGAGCCTTATTACATAGACATGATTGGTTCAATCTCCAAGCCCCTCTCCCCTCCCCAGAGGTCAGGCAGCTAGCTGAAGCTGTCAAGGGGCTGGACATGAGCTAACTCATTAGCATAGCAAAGATATTTCTATCATTGAGGAAATTCCAAAGGTACCAGGGAGAGATTTTTTATTATTATACCACAGCCCCCCAAGGATATCCTTGTGGTAATCCCCAGAACCTATGAGCATGTTATGTTACATGGCAGGAGGAAATAAGGTTGCAGATGGAGTTCAGGCTGCCAATCAACTGGCCTTAAAATAGACGCTGCCTTACTCAGGTAGGCCCAGTGTAAATACAGGAGTCCTTCAAAGGGAAATAGTGAGGCAGAAGAGTCAGAACCATAGAGACGGCATCATGAGAAAGACTCAACTGGCCGTTACTGGCTTTGAAGATGGAAGGAGGTCACCAGCCAAGGAATGTGGGCAGCTTCTAGAAGCTGGAAAACATAAGAAAATGTTCCAGAAAATAACAGCTCTGCTGATACCTTGATATTTACCCCACTGAGACCCATTTCAGACTGCTGACCTCCAGAACTCTATGTGAATAAATTTCTATTGTTTTAAGATATAAATTTGTGATAGTCTGCTAAGCAGCAATTTGGAAATTAATAGAACAGGAAAAGGAAGAGAACAACATTACTTTTCATCATGGAAGAGGTAGCATGATAAATATATACTTGGAGCTTCTGTATAGATGTTGAAAACTTATTCCATTCAAAATGCAAATTCACGTTCTTCATATCTCTTCTACTTCTTAAATTATTAATGCTACCCTTTGCCTCCCACCCTCAGTGTAGCTCAAAACTACCCAGTTTTACTACAGAGGATTCCATCACTTAACTAAAGTGCATCTGTGCAGAGAAGGGAAAGAAACTCTTTACACTGATAAGTAGGCTGCATTGGCCTCATTGGTTCATCCAGTGATACCTTGTCTTCAATGTACCAGAGTCAATGCTAAGCACAGTTTTATATTCAAAAGGAGTTACAATGTAATGCACAATACAAAATGTAATTGGCACTCAAGGAAGGATTTTTTTGCTAGGCTCTTTCTTAGAGTCAGTCATTGGTACCTACAGGTGGTTTTGTAACCTCTCTACTAATATACTCAAATTTTAAAAATGCAATATGCTCATAAATTTTAATTTATTTTTCTTATTTTTTTATTGTTAAATGTATTGGGGTGACATTGGTTGGTAACAATTACATAGCTTCCAGGTACACAATTCTACATTACATCATCTATGCATTGCATTATGCTCACCACCCAAATCAGCTTTCCTTCCATCATTAATCTCTTTTTCAAAAGCACAAACTAATATAGTAATAATGGCTGACACTTACAGAATACTTCCTATGTACCAGGGCTATGCTTAGTATTTTACATTCTTCACCACAATTCCATCTTTCTTACAGCTCCTACCTCTTTCTATTAACATTTTCAATGTTGAAAGGAACATTTTCTATGTTATTTTTTAACCGTATTTCTGCAAATACACAAAAACTCAATGTTTACATATTTTACTTATGCCCTAGTTTTATCCCTTCTTTCTACTATTCCTAATGAGTAGTCCTAAAATAAAACAAAATTTTAGCTGAATGCATGAGCTCTTCCAACCTTGAAATGGAGGGAAAGAAAGAATAACTATACTATTCACAAGTATGCCTGAAAAATTAGAGGTACAGAGTTTAATTTGACATAATTAACACTAATTACGTGTTAGTGTCCTTAGTCTGGGATTTTTCCTCAGTAAAACTTATCATTCGCTGATTTATTTCTTTAGGAACCATATTATGTACGTTGCATCAAACCCAATGACAAGAAATCCCCACAGATATTTGATGATGAACGCTGCCGGCATCAAGTAGAGTATCTTGGACTATTGGAAAACGTGAGGGTGCGACGGGCAGGATTTGCCTTCCGCCAGACATATGAGAAGTTTCTTCACAGGTGAGAATAGACTAAACAAAGAAACCTGATAGCACACTGAGAATTACGGAGTCCTCCCCATGTCTGACAGTGCATCAACACCTATTGTAGGAGTCCAGGAGAGGTAGCTTAGTAATAGTATTTTGAACAGAGGGTTATTATATCAGGGGTCTCCAAACTTTTCAGCCCGCGGGCCGCATTAACTATCAAACAGCAGTTTGGGGGCCGACTACACACTCGAGGTCCAAATAAAAAAGAATCAAAACATAGATGTTGTTTTTAATTATTTATTTAATATTACTTTATTCCGATAAAAAGGTCTCCACGGGCCTGATGAGAGGGCCTCGCGGGCTGCATCTGGCCTGCGGGCTGTAGTTTGGAGACCCCTGTAGATCCATGAGTAGTAGACAGATTTGGGATATGTTTGGAGGGAAAAGTGATAAGACTTGTTCACGAATTAGATAGATGAGAGGGGGAGAGAGTAGAACGAAGAATGACAAGTAGATTTTGGTTTGAGCATCCAGGTGAGCATAGGGGAAAAGAAGTTTGAGGAGGAAGGCATGGGACAGGGACAAAGATGGGATCAAGACTTATCTCCTGAATGTCTTCTAAACATCTAGGTAGAAATATTAAGTAAGCTGTTAGGTATACAAGTCTGGAGTTCTAGGAAAAAGTCCAGGCTGGATAAAGAGATTTTTTTTTGTGATTAGTATAGATATTATATATAAGTTCTTAAAGCTAGATAGAGAAGAGGAAGAGGTCCAAGCCAACATTGAGGTTTGTGGTTTGACATGAAGGAACCAGCAAAACAAGGAAAGGAGCAGCCGATAAAGTAGAAGAAATAATTGGGAAAGAATTATATCACAGAAGTCAAGAGAAGAAGGCACTTCAAGTAGAAAAGTATGTCACCATATAAAATGTTTGCTGTGCAATCAAGTAAGATGAAAACAGAAGCTTAACCATTAGATTTGGCAACATAGATGTCAAAGGAGAAAGGGCTGGGCAGAGCCCCATTTGAGCAGAATGGCAAAGTGAAGTGAGCTGGGTGCCAGTAGACAACTCAAGAATGTGTGCGATGAATAAGAGCAGAGAAAAAATGGAAGCAGTAGTTGGAGGGGATGTGAGGTCAGGAGATACCAGAAAATGTCTGTAAACAGATGGGGATGATTCAGGTCAGGAGAAACCAGTGACACAGGAAGGAGGGCGATAATTGTAATGACGACATCCTTGAGGACATTCCATCCATAGCAATAGGACAAAGTCAGAGAATATGAATACACAGATGCAGGAAGGCTCGAGGATCAGCAGAAATGAAGATGTCCCTGTCTGATTGCTTCTATTTCCTCAAGTTCAAGGCACAGGCCTGGGCTAAGAGGGAGGATTGGGAGAGGTGGTGTAGGAGGTTTGGAGGGAAGTGAGAATACTCATTTTGGAGAGTGGAAAAGCATAGGTTTGTATATTAAGATTGCTGCCAGGAAGACCGTTTGCGATCTGAGCTTATAAATGTACGATGAGACCACCCAGTATCATTTGTATTTTTCCACCACTGTTCAGCTTCTTACGTGCAGAAGTAAAAGGGGTTGTGCTGAATGGAGACTTTGGAATGAACAAAGCTTCATAGCATAATAGCCTGGAAAATTGAAATTTAATGTTATATTGATCAAAAGTTTATGCTCAAAACAGACTATTTTTCTTTTTGAAATTACACTGTTCTTTAAATTAGGTTTTGTTGTTGTTGATTTATTAAGGATGTATAGTAGGAATGTTTTCATGAATAGAGATGTGTTCATTCTGAGTCTTGATTTCAATTATTATCAAATATATTAATAGAAAGGTTGCTGGTCTCTTGTTCATGCTCTTAGAATTCAACCAATTGCTCAATAATAGAATTATTTTTTGTGTTGTCATCTATGCAAAATCAGCAAAAGTTAAATACTAGAATAAGTGGGGTGGAAATGGGTAAATATAGGATCAAGCTAAGCTAAAAATATATTTTTATAAAATACGTATTTATCTAACTAAAAATATATTATCATGAGACAAAGTGGAAGCCATGGAGAATAGTTGAAGTAAGACAATAAAGCAGGATGATTTTGGGGGTGGGGGTGATGAGGAGTTTTGCAAATGCATATCTTTACCTACCTTTAGTCTCTTTTTGGATTTACTTTACTTTCAGCTTAAAATGTTTTGGCATTTTCCATTCCCATTCCAGAACATCCCCAAATAATACCCATATAAAACATCTGTACTTAAAACCAAGTAAATGAACAGCCACAACACTGTGGAATCAAAAGGCAATTCTTAGTGAACTTTGAAAATGTGAGTCACTCCTAAATACAATATGAAGCAGATAGAGACCCAGAAGTAAGCCCAGGTCACATTTTTAAAGAAAGACTGCCTTGTGAGGCTTTTAGCTGCCCTTTAGGAAGCCATCCCAGCTGCTATGTTAGAGTGTACCACAGCTGCAGCACCAGGAGGTAGACATAATGGCCAAGACAAGAAGCCACCTCAGTAGCTACAAGGGAAATATCATAGACGTAATGTGATATTTCCCAGGAAGCAAAAGTAGCCACTTTACAGGCCAATAAAGGCCCAGATATACTACACATAACCAGATGTACACTTGCTCCAGGTAACATAGCCAAGTAGTGATGGAACAATATTTGAACTCAGGCAGTTGGCTCTGAGCCTACAATGTTTAACAGTGCATTGCCTCACTATTGAATGTATAACTTTTAAATAAAAGGGAAAAATAAAATGTAATAAAGAAATGCAGTCTATCCAAGAGAAAACAGGTAAAATGCAACAGTGAGAAAGCCCACCTAATAAAATATAGAAAAGAAGTTGAGGACATTTAAAGATGTTAATAATCACAATCAATGTTTTAAGTTACCCTTTAAAAGACAGAATAGTAGAAAGACGTTTCACTAATAGTGTATCTAATTGCCGTTATTTAAGTTGAGATTAGTTCCTGTCTCGAATCAGCTAGGAAGAGTGCTAGATAAGACAGGGATGTGCATCTAGGAAACTAGCCTATTTCTACTCTGCAACCTGTGTTTCTTTTGTGCTTTATATAAAATGAGTTCGTTCAAATTAAGAAATTGATGTTTTATTCGTTATACTAACTGAACTATTAACAGTGGGATATGGGGGTGGTGGACTAGAAGCTGTGTAAAACATTGGACTAATGTTTCGGTGATGATAGGAGAAAAAGTAATATTTTCCACATTGAATTTTTGCTGGAGATTCTGCAGATATTTTGTGTAAGGTAATTGAACCTAAACTTTTACTTATCACCTTTCTTTATTTTCACTCTTTTATTGAGAAAGAGAGAGAAGGATTTGTAAATGTACTAAGAACCTTAAAAGCTGCTAACGTCTTACTGGGAGGTAAAACTCACCAGAAAGCAGACGAGTTCAGCTTTTTAAATTTGCAACTTAAGGATGCGTGTTTGCTGGAAAACTGGGTCATGCCCTTTACCATTGGGAAGAAAAGAAACACGCCTGTATTTGATGTGTTAGTTGGGCAGCATGACAGTAGGATTGCTTCCAGTTTCTATAGTATGCCTAAACTTCAAATATACACCATTACTACTGTATTATGGCCCAAATGTTGACTCTTATTCTTGTTAGATAACATATTTAGAAGGTTTCCTATTTTTTTTCCTTTTTCACATGGCATTGTATAATATTACCTCTCTCTTCATATTAAAACTCTTTCATTTGGTTTCTATTCTGTCTCTGTGTGTCACCTAAGTCGGTTTTTAAATGTATTTCCTTCTATTATTTCTTTCATTCAATAAACATCTATTTCCTTATTGTATAGCAAGCAACATGATAGTATATAATGGAAAACAAAACAAAGTTTCTGCCTTAATGGAACCCACAGACTAGTGAGGGAGACTGACATTAAATAGATAAACCCACAAATCAGGATGATTACAAACTGATGAAAGATATGAGAAAAAAAACTACAAAACTGGCTTCCTTAGAGAGGAATAATGGGTGTGATGATTAATGTTTGATGAAAAATCATGAACAAACTGAAGGATGAGAAGGAGTCAGCTTTTCAATGAGTAGATATAAAGCCATTCGAGGCAACGGGAATAGCATATGCAAAGGCTCTAAAGCAAAAAAGAGGCAACACACATTGCAGTCCTCTAAAGAAACCCAGATGTGATTGGAGTATAATGATGAAGGAGAAGAGCAGTAAAAGATAAAAATAATGTAAGGCTTTTCAGAAAAATACTCTAGCAGTTGAGTATGCAGAATGGATTAAAGAAGAAATGAAAAATCGTTCAGGAGTCTGTTATAGTAAACTTGTTGGTGACTTGGATTAGAATTGGGGCAGTAAAGTTGAGAATAGTTGAATTTTAAATATATTTTGTAGGTAAAGCCAACAAATCTTGATAATGGGTTAAAAGGAATGGTGGAGAAGAGAAGGAATTAAATATGATTCCCAGGCTTCTGGCTTTAGTAACTGAGAGCATTGAGGTGGAAAAGACTAAAGGAGAAGTTCACCCCCTTGAAATATGTCATGTGTATCCCTTTTTTTTTTTTTTTTGAGAGAGAGAGAGAGAGAAGGTGAGAGAGAATGGAAGAAGTCCCAAAGCAGTCTCCATAGTTGAACATCATTAGTTGTGACACAGGTGGATGTGGGGTCACGTGGGGTGGGAAACAAACCAGGGCCCTCCCACATGGGAAGTAAGAACCTTCACTGCCATGCAACTGGTGGTTACCAGTTGTGCTACAGTTAAGCATATGGGCTTGCACCAGCCAGGGCTGGGATTCAATCCCTGGACCTCACAGTTGCAAGCATCCCCTGTCATGTGTTTCGTAGCCATTATAAACATTGATATCACTGAGATGCACCCAGATTTAAATTGCTTTGAGTGTAGTTATAATGCAAATATTATCAAGAGAAATTTATGTATATTCAGTCTTAAAGTGTGAACTGTAGAAATAATCCTGTTAAGATGTCTGTTTTGAATTTGTACAAAAGTGACACTGAAAGCCAAATGGGGTATTTGAGTGAAAACGGCAAGACTGATCAACAAATTCATATGGCTGACTGTTCAACAGAAGATTCAAATTCAAGTGGAGGTAGCTCTATCCAATGTAATGTTCATAAACGTGCAAGATCTATATCAAGCAGCAGTGATTGTGATTTGAGAGATGAAGAATGGAATTGGGAAGCAAAAGGAAATTTTCCAAATATAAAACCATTTACCCAAATTGGTGGTATAAATACTTTCGTTTTGCAAAGACTAGGAGCAAATCCTATGCCTCTTCGTGTTTTGAACAAGTGCTGAGTGATTTTTCTGAATGATAACTGTAGAGACAAGTAGATAAGCAAGTCAAAGATAAAGGACAGAACTTGAAAAAGGATGAGGAGTGGTTTCTAGTAACAAGTGATGAAATGAAAACATACCTTTTGTTACATATCATAATGTCGCAAGTACAAAATTCTTAAATAGATATGTACTGGTCAAAAAGAGCAATATCAGAGACACTAATATTTTCAAAAATATGCTTCACAAAAAACATTTCTTTGCTATATTATCTTTTCTTCACTTTGTGGATAATGAAACTGTATGTAAAGAAGACAGAATACAAAAAGTGCAAACTATAGTTGACTACTTGAATAATAAGTTTGAACAGTTACACACTCCAGATGAAGATGTCTCCCTAGATGAATCACAGATGAAATTCAAAAGATGGCTGAGTACATGCAATTTATAGCTACGGAAGGTGCCAGATTTGGGATCAAATATTACAAATTAGGTGAATCCAATATTGCATATTTCGCCCACAAATGTTAAGTTGAAAAATAAATAGTATTATTTGCTCACATAGAATTTCATAGGCAAACATTATCAAGATGGTAGCGTTAGAGGAGACTCTTAAAAACTCTCCTGGTGGGAAGCCGGGATGGCTCAGTGGGTTAGGCGCTCACTTTGCAGCGCCGGGGACCAGGGATCGAATCCTGGCCCTGGCCCGTGTGGAACCATATGCTGAACTGGGAGCTCCCCCAGTTCAGTTCTCTCTCTGTCTCTGTATCTCTCTCTCTCCCTGTCAAAAATAAAATAAATAAATAAATATTAAAAAAAAAAAAAAACTCTCCTGGAAAGTACAATGGATTGAACAACTGAAATCCAATGAGGAAATATCTAAGGAACACATAGCCTCAGCTGAGAGGCACACTCATTGCAAGAAAATACCTAAGGCCAGAGAAAGAGAGGCAAGCAAGAGAGAAGGGAAGGGAATAGTGCAGAGACATGCTGCGGAGCATGACTGGGAGACCAGCAGAAGAGAGACAGGTGGGGGCCTGGGAGTACAGGCTGAGGCACAGCACAACCCTGAGTGGGTTGGAGACCAAGAACCGATAAGAGCAGAGGTGCAGGCAGCTAGAGCATGGAGTGGGCAGCCTGAGAATGGTGCAGGCAGTCAGAGTGCAGGGACAGTGGTTATAGCATAATGCTGGCTGCCGGAGCATTGCACAGGCAGATGGAGTGAGGTGCAGGTGGCTGAAGCACTGGGCTAGTGGTCAGAGTGGGGGTGCCAGCAGCTGGAGCATAACGCCAATGGTTGGGACACAGCATGGCCCTGGACAGATGGGAGACATAGTTGGAGAGCTACACCGCCTTGGACACAATGTCTGGATGCTTCCCCTTACTCTCTGCCAACTCCACCCAGTTGTAAGTTGCAATTGGTAGACCACCACTACCCTTTGCTGCAAGCCTGTGCATTTCCCAAAAAATTATGCCCCTACCCTTCTATCGTGTTTCCCCGAAAGTAAGACATCCCCTGAAAATAAGACCTACTTACAGTTTTGCCTCTCGCTGAAATATGTATAAGGCATCCCCCCGAAAATAAGACTTAGCGCATCTTTGGGAGCAAAAATTAATATAAGACACTGTCTTATTTTCAGGGAAACAGGGTAAGACACTGTCTTATTTTGGGGGAAACAGGATATAAGACATTATCTTATTTTTGGGGAAACAGGGTAGCTGAAACCAGCAGAGGGGCTCAGAGAAACTGAGAAACATAGGTGTGTGAACTTCTACCTGCACTGGGATCTCAGAGGCATAGAAGATCATCACCCACTATATCCTCCCAAAGAGGAAGCGCACTGAAACCAAAAAGCTGGGTCAAAGAAGAGAAGCCCACATTCTAGGAAATCTTTCAGTGTGAGAAGACCAAATAACCAAGAGAAAATGTTATAAGATGCTGCAGCAACACCAAGTGGGAAGCAAAAGAAAGATCTCTTTGTATCTACCAAGGGAAGAGTCCTTATGCCCAGGAGAAGATACACTCCAACAGCATTGAGTAACCTAGGGAACAATGCTGCTCAGAAAGAAAATGAAAAATCTCTATGAAAGGAACTTAAAGATTATGGAAATTTGTGAGTTAAATGACACAGAATTCTAGATTGTAATTTTTAAAACACTCAGATTAAAAAAAAAGCAGCTAATCACAGAAAAGCAATTAAATGTTATCAGAAAGGAAATCCACAAGTAAAAATAATATCTTAACAAAGAAACTGAAACTATACAAAAGAACCCAATAGAAATTCTGGAGATAAATCACACAGTAAAAGAAATGAAAAATGAAATAGCTAGCATAGAAAGCAGAACTAACCAGATGGAGGAAAGAATTAGTGATATCAAAGAAAGAAATGGAAATGTCACAGAATAAAGAGGAGAGAAATGTGAGAGTTAAAAGTAATGAAAGGTCTCTACAAGAACTATCTGACTCCATTAGAAAATGCAGTATAAGAATCATGGAGACATCATCAAGATGGCGGTGTGAAAGGAGCTCTTGAAACCTTTCCTGGAAAGACAATAATTTAAACAACTAAACTCCAACCAGAGAATCCCTAAGGAGCACATAGCCTCGGCTGTGAGACCCAAGAAAACACCTAAAGCCGGAGAAACGGAGGCGAGTGAGGGAGGAAGAAAGGGAGCCGTGTGGAGACCCGCCGCGGAGCGCGACCCGGAGACCCACGCAGTGACGACCCAGAGGCTGCCCCGAGTCCAGCAGAGGAGAGGCGGATGGAGGTGGCAGCGGGGGACGCGGGTCCAGGAGCAGAACGACGCTGGGCGGGTGGGAGGCCTGGAGCGGACAG
>PVKE010022232.1:0-25755 GCA_004027555.1 Craseonycteris thonglongyai
TCCACAGCCTCTCCAGCACTTGTTATCCCTTGTCTTGTTGATTATAGCCATTCTAACAGGTGTAAGGTGGTATCTCATTGTGGTTTTTATTTGCATCTCCCTAATTGCTAGTGAAGTGGAGCATTTTTTTATATATCTGTTGGTCATATGTATGTCTTCATGAGAGAAGTGTCTGTTAAGGTCATCTGCCCATTTTTTAATTGGATTGCTTGTTTTTTTCTTGTTGAATTGTACAAGTTCTTTGTATATTTTTGATATTAGCCCTTATCAGAGGCATTGTTTGCAAATATTTTTTTCCCAGGTGGTTAGTTACCTCTTTGCTCTGTTGATGGTGGGAAGACTATTAAGCCATGCAGGTGGAGTGTAATAAAAATAGCCCTAGGCTTGATATAAAACATGCCTGCTTTCAAATTCCAGATTATGTACTTTTTTGATGCATAGGTTCCATTCAAATTACATAACTTTTGTAAAACCTGGTTTCTTCCCCTGCTAAATGAAGATGGCACCCACATCCAGATACAGAAAAAAGAAATGAGACACCATGAATGATTCAGCCAGTATAGTGATTGGCACCTTTATGGTGCTAAATATACTTCATCCTCAAATTTCTTTCATTTTAGAGAAAAATTCTGGTCTGTTGCATCCCTGTGCACTATCTACAGCTCCATAAGTCATGGTTTTAATGTTTATTTTCAGGATGATGAGTTGAATTTATAACATTCTTAGAGTACGGAATAAATTCAAGCAGAGTGTGTAGGTTCAGGCATGGAATACAATTAATTGGTAAAAAATTATTTTTCTATGTATTCTTTAGAAGACAACCATTACTACATCTATTGAATCTAAGCCCTAGTTGTTCTCCCTCAATTCTTATTGCATTGCTCAGACATTAGGTTCCAGGCTTGGTGTTGGATTATTTCCCTCCCATAGAATCCATGCAGGTTGACTAGTGTCCTTCATGAATATGCTCAAAATAGCAGCAACAATTCCAACACCTGTCCTTTAAGAAAAGATACTTATTACTATTGTCACCTGAAATGGCTACTGGCATATTACAAATATGATTGAATCAAACAAAAATTAGATCCCCACCATCAATCTGGTGAACTGCCCAGTTTTTTGTTGTGTTTTTTTTTCTACACAGTTATCTTGGTTCCAACATTTATTTGATATTCAGTCTTGAATCATAACTTCATAACTTCAAGAAGGGGTATGGGAGGCCACTGCTTTGCTGGCGAAGCAAATACATATATATGTATCCAGCCATATAATTGTTCTCATTATATTGACAATGGCTGGATTTTTTTCTGGACAGCCCTCGTATACATACATACATACATACATATCTCTCCATGAAATTGCAACTCAACCAGCCTTTTTTTTTCTTTTCTTTTTTTTTTGTATTTATTTTATAGTTTTCGCAGAATTGAAAGTTACCACTTAAAATGGCATTAGACCTCTGTGTTAATCCAGGTTGTCTAAAAGCAGACTTCAAGACAGAATTAAAAGTGTAAGCAATTTATTGGGAGTAATGTCCGTGAGAGAAAATGCAATGGTGCTGGGACAGCCATCGTACCACAGTGCAGGTCTGACTCTGGGTGAATGAGGAAGGGAAAGGAAAAAGGTTGGTGCAAACATCTTAAAATTTACTTCTAGGGGAAATGCATCAAGGTCATCAGAGAGTCCTTGAGCTGAATTTACCTGTCAGGACACTCCCATGTTTTTGCAAAATGGGCTACATGGGATCTCTGCTATGGTCAGCCAGCCATAAGGTGGGAGAAGCCCATGGGACACTTGGCTTTGGTGCAAACCGATTGAAGAGAGGCAAAATTTGTGATACTGAGAAATTCATTCTCATGACCATCATGAGTGGAGTGGTACTTTTCAAAGTTTAATAAGCATGCAAATCACTTAGGGATTTTCATTAAAATGCAGATTCTAATTTATTAGGTCTTCAAAGGTACTTGAGATCCTGTAGCTCTAACAAGCTCCCAGAAGTTGCTATGGCACTGGTCCAAGGGCCATACAGTGGGTTGCAGTGGTAGAGAGCACTCAGTTACTGATCAGTCCACATCAGTGGGTCCATTACTCCTACATTCACCTGTAATTAAGAAACCCAGTTCCATAGAACCTTTGTACTAGACCAATTCATCAGCCATTGCCCAGTCTGTAGTGAGCTGCTCTGTGTCACTTGATGATCAATGACCAATAATCTATAAACAACCTTCTGGATGATGTATAAAATATGATGACATTTCATATTAAATAGCCAGCTATTTAAAATGCTGGCTATTAAACATAGTGCATTAATAGAAAATTGAAGGTACAGTAAGGCCAACAGATCAGGAGGCAACTATCATTAAAAACCCAGGATTGGCAGGAGGGATAGTCAGAAGGGGGAAGTACAAGAGCCTTTCTTGTGATCTCCACAGGTAGGAATGGGTGAAACAGAGCAAGCAGGCTCGGGATTTGCTAGTTTGAATCATTTCAACAGGCTCTGAAACCTGGGGACTATCTCTAGTTGTCTGTTACCTGGCCCTGGGTGGTTAGGGCAAGGACCTCAGGGCCAGGCGTGTGAGAGCCCAATAAAGGAGATGGTTCGGGTATGACCTGGGTTGATTGGTCTGTATTTGAAAAGCACACCCTAGAAGAGGATTCCTCCTGAGGCATGGTTGGGGTAGATGAGGGAGGTAGGAGGCCACAGCAAAGTGACTCAAGGACATCATCAGGTCATCCGGAATAAGAGATGGTAAAGTATTACATTTCTAGAAACTAGAACCCGTGGTTAATGTAGCCAGTGACTGTGCTTCAGAAGTGACCTATGAGAACAAAAAGCCCTTAGATGCCTCTTTATCATCAGCATTTTCATTTACACTTATGAGGGTTTGTTATGCCCTTTGGAGAACCATTTTCTAATTCAATAAGCATTTTATTCTCTACTCTTATTTTTAAAATATTGCTGAGTAAAAACTTATTTAAATCTTTATTTATAAACTAGTATCAGCCAGTTGAAAAAGCCTTTTATTTTTCTAAGGAGACTGAATCAACTTGCCTTTGACTTTCTGTACTTGTTATTCTCATGCATCGCTTTGTGGAGAGCAAAAGGGATGTGGAAAGACTTAGACAAATACCCAGGAAGGAGTTTCAAGAAAGCCCACAAACAGAGTTATCTATTAGCATTTACCACACAAAAAGCTTCAGAGAGGGCAATGAACTTTAAGTCTTTGTTGTCTGGGAATGTCCTGGAAGCTACTTCCTGGCTTCTGGGCTCAGGAGGCAGCTAATAATAAAAATCTGTGAATCAGTGGGCAGTCCTACACATCAAACATAAAGAAAGATGAATTGGCAACCTTAAACTCAGCAGACACACTCATCTCCAGAGGCTTGCAAGTAATAACAATCACATAATTGGTGTTTCCTGAAGAAAGTTGTGTTTACTTTAGTATAACACAATACAGCTCAGCTGGTGGACTCCAGAGCCTTACTTACAGGGCGTATGGAGGGCGATACAATGCATAATTATATCCTTGAAAGGAAAGTAGATAATCCCTCCAGGAATAGAGTATTCTCATTTATCCAAAATCTGGTCTATTTGTCAACCATCATTTTACAATGACAGCTAGCAATGGGAAGGAAATTACAAATGGGTCTCACTCCTGTGCCAGAAAAGTAAAAATTCTACCTTCAGGCTTCTTTTCAAACTGTTGAAATATAGAGCCACTTCAACACAAAGTTCAAGAATTTCCCATCCAAGGGAGGTCAAACTGCAGTTGCAAGTTATGTGTTTGGGAGTTCCATATAAATCATACCACAGAGTGCACTGTCTCTCCCTCTTGGCAATGAATTCCCCTGACTTGAATTCAGTGTTTTGAAAATTCTGGAACTTTGACAGAATAATTCCAGTGAGGGTGAGTCAGAATTTCTCTGTTACTGGCTGGCTCTGCTACTTTCAGCAGGTGGCTTAAACTCCATGAAGTCATAAACCCCTACTTTGTCCCAGATTACTTTAATAAGGGCTTGAAATAGGTAATAGAAGGGAATAAAGCTCCTTGAAAAGTTATTTCCCTTTAAAAAGAAAATTAATTTCAAATATGAATTCTTCTTGCTATGTATCAAATTTTCTTTTTTTTTTTCCTTCACTTTTTCTTTTCCCTTCCTCTCTTATTTTTTTTTTATGTTGGATGAAGTAGATCTTTTAGAAAGATGGTTTGGTCTAAGAACATTACTCCAATTAATAAATTCTCTGTAGTTGTAAGCTTTAGTTAACAGCGTAATGATGAAGAGAAGGCATTGTTGAATCAGGCTTCCTGCGAGTAAACCCTGTTACCACTAATTTGTATAAACATGGGCAGATTACTTAACTTTGCTGTGCATCAATTTTCTCATCTTTAAAATGGGGAAAATATAATATTACCTACTTTACAATGTTATAATAATGAAATAAGTTAATATTTGCTAAACAATTAAAATAGTATCTGGCATATAATAATCACTTTGTAAATAGTAATTACATACCCTAAAGTGTTATTGGAAACCAAAACATTGAGTTGAACTGAGTTTAGATTTCATTTGTTTGAAAGAAATCATTTTAAAATGATTTAAATCATTTTAAAGTGAATTGGTTACCGTACATCAAGTTTATATGCTTAAGTATAATGGGCAAACGAGTCCCCTGACCTTTCTCAAGGTTTGAGCTATGAAATGCCTTCCTTGATAGAAAATATTCTATGCCTAAAATCATCCAGGATCAGCATTGCGCTCTGGACAATGTCTTGAGCCAGATTGATACCTGGATTTATGTCTTGTTTTTAAATTTAGGGAGATTCTAACACTGTTCTATTTGGGGTTAACCAAGAAATCCCAGGGCTTGCCCCTCTCCATAGACAACGTGGCCCAGCCATGGTTCCCAAAAGGCAACCTGGCAGGTGAATCATTCTCACCTGCCAGAGCATTATTTCTTTTTCAGGATCATCTGAGATCAGAATGCCGCATGAGCGCTCATATTGATTTTGGAGCACTGGAGTTGCTCTGCAAACGCTGTGACAGCCCCAGTCTAAGGTCATCTGTCTGTCTGTCTTTCTCTCTGGCTTTTTTTTTGGTTTTATGTATGTATGTGTAGCTTTATTTTTTTTTGTTAAGATTTATTTTATTGTTTTTAACGGAGACAGAGACAGAAATATACAGAGAGATACAGAGAGAATGAGAGAGGCCACAGAGCAATCTCCATAGTTGTACATCATCAGTTTTTGACATGGTTTAATTCCACACGGGTGGGTGGGGGCCGTGCAGGGTAGGAACTGGGCTTGGGGCCTCCTGCATAGGAGGCATGCCCCCTTGAGCCAGGGGCTAAACTGGAGAATGAGAACTAAACTGGGGACCTCCCACATGGGAAACACATGCCAGCCAGTTCAGCATATGGGTCCAGGACCAGAATTTGATCCTGGGCCCCTAGGGCTGCAAAGTGACCACTTAACCTGCTGAGACATATGGGATTCCCCTAGCTTTATTTAGGTATGATAAAATAGCCATTCTAAGTATATGGTGAGAGTTCTGGCTACTCCCAAAATCAAGTTTTAGAACACTTCCATTTCCCCCAAAATTTATCTCATGCCCTTTTGCAATCACTCTTGTGTTTAGGTGCTTCCACTTTTATAATTGTTTTAGGCTTATGATTTATTACTTCTTTTATCATTAAACATGGAATTTCTATCTAGTAATATTTCTTCTCTTGAAATGTATTTTGTCTGGACTTAGTATAGCAAATCTAGCTCACTTCTATATATTGTTTGGCTCACTTAATTTTTCTCATTCCTTTATTGTCAACCTTTTTATGTTTTTAGATTTAAAGTGTGTTTGCTATAGACATTATACAGTTGGAGTTTGTTTTTTATCCAGCCTGAAAATCTTCACTGTTTGATGTGTTTAGTAAGTTCAATTTATAATAATTGCTATGGTTGGATTTAGATATGATATTTGGCTACTGGTTTTCTGTTTCTCTCATTTTCCAATCCTCTGTTTGCCTTTGTCTTTTTTTATGTATTTTCATAGATATTTCACTCTCTCTATTGACTTTTTACATGTATTCCTTTACTTTTTTTGAAGTAATTGCACTAGGGATTATAATATCATCTTTAATGTATTATAACATAGATTAACACTGACTTCTGATAATATATAGGAACTTTGCACAAGTGTGGTTCCATGTCTCCTGTCCTTTTTGTATTGTTGTCATATAGATTACATCTCCATGCATTGTAAGTCCCAAAATACAATATTATGAATTCTGCTTTACACAATTATATGTCTTAAAGAGGTTAAAAGAAGTGTGCAGATTTATTTATCCCCATATTTATGATATCTGGTGCTCTCATTTCTTCCATTGTAGCTAAGTTATCATTTTGTGTTATTTTTCATCAGCCTAAAGGACTTCTTTAGTATGTTTTACAGGGCAGTTCTCCTAGCAACAAATTCTGGTTGTTGTTTTTTTTTATTTTGGAAAAATCTTTTTCACCTTCATTTTTGAAGAATGGTTTTGCTGGATATAGAATTTTTTATTAATTTCTTTTTTTTCTGTCAGCACTTCAAATGACCAGTCAATGTGTTTGGTTTCCACTGTTTCTGAAGAGAATTTTGCCATTAATCATAAAGCTTTTTCTTTGTATATAATTTGTCTTTTTTCTCATGTTTTCAAGATTTTCTCTTTAATTTTGTTGATCAGCAGTAGATTATCATATGTCTAGGTTCAGTCTTATTTGTGTTTATTGGGGTTTCTTGAGCTTAGGTGTATAGTTAATATTTTTTACCAATTTGGGAAAATTTTGGTCATTATTTGTTAAAATATTTTACTTCTCCTTTTCCTATTTAATCTTCTTCTGGGATTCCAATCTCATGCTCATGAAATGCTTTATATTGTATTATAGATCTCTGAAACTTCATTTAATCTCAAAACTTTTTTGTTGGTGTTGTTCTTTGGATTGGGTATTGATCAAATTTATTTGTTTTCTCAATATTTCCATATTTTAATTCTTTGTACATATTTTCCTTTAATTCTTTTTTTTTTCTTTTGATTTTTGACAGAGAGAAACAGAGACAGACAGAGACAGAGAGAAGGTGGGGGGCCCAGAGCACTCTTCATAGTTGACATTAGTTTTCCATATAGTTTCACTCCACAGGTGGGCACAGGGCTGCGCAGGGCAGGAACTGGGCTGGGAGACTCCCACATTGGGCAGGAACTGGGCTGGGAGACTCCCACATTGGCCCCCAGTAAGAACTGAACTGGAGGCACACCCCAGTTCAGCATGTGGGTCCACATGGGCCGGGGCCGGGATTTGATTCTTGGTCCCTGGGGCTGCAAAGCGAGCGCTTAAACCACTGAGCCATCCCAGCTTTCCCTCTTTAATTCTTTGAATATGTTGTTCTTAAATTTCAGCAAGGTTATAATAGCTATTTTGAGTTTTGTCTGCTAAATCTGTTCTGGGCTGATTTATATCGACTGTGTTTTTCCCCTGTGCACTGATAACTTGCCTGTTTCTTTGCATATCTAGTTATTTATTTTGTGAGAAACTGGACACTGATATGTAGTGGTTACTCTTACATCAGTTTTATTTTTAATGAGGGTGATTGTGATGTTTTAACAGGGAATTATATTTCTTGGATTTTACTTACAAAAAGTTGTGTGCCCTGCAGTGTGCAGTCAAACCACTGTGTGCCTTCTAAGTGTTTGATAGCCTGGTTTCCTTGTAGTGTTCCATGGTCAGCAGTAATATATGCAAATATTATGCCCACGCACCCAATACAGTATGGCGACCATCCTCTGTCACCTGACCTGTGTGTTAGTTGACAAATGGACTCAAAGGCATAAAAAATCCAGTTCTCCCCAGCTTCCAACTTTTACCTGGGTACCTGGTATTCTCTACTATCATGTGTAATTTAAAAGTAAGCCACGGATGTATGGAGAGTTTATGCAAATGTTTCTATATCTCTTTCACTACCAAAATTTCTGATTTAAGTTTTTAGTTGCTTTGCTATCTGCTTTGAACCAAGTCTGCAAATACCTATGGGTAAAGCTAAGGAATTTTGCCACCTAAGCTGGGAGAATATGAATATGTCCAGCAATTTGGCCTCAAAATCACAGTTCATACAGATGACTTAGCAGTTTTTCACAAATAAACATTGTTCGACTCATTATCTACCTTTGATCTTTTTCCAATGCCATGAAATGATTATTTTTAATAATTTTGACCAATTTTAAACTTGTTTTCTGCAGAATATAGTCAGCTAGTTTTCTCATCAAAGCATTATTAGAAATACAATTCTTTCATTTTTATTTTAAATGTATTCATAAATTATTCATGGAATCCGTACATATTATAAAAGTTTCTTTGTTTTAAATGAGCCTTATAGAATTTTAGAAGACCTTGAAATGCCTCTGATAAAAAATATCATGTATTTAAAGATTAACTTAGTGTAGGCACAATTCTAAATCCTTTACATTTAGTACGTAATTCATTTTATCTTCACAGCCTCCTACAAAACAATATTACTGTCCTCATTTTAGATGAGATAACTAAGAATAAGTAGGATAAATAACTTGCTTAAAACCACCCAGCTGCTAAATAATAGAGTAAGGATTCAAATTTACAAAGTCCGAAATAGTCACTATACAGTCTCTCATTTCATATCATGACAGACACAAACCTAAGATAGTATGAAAACTTCTCAAGAACTGTTATTTACCTTGGCTAAGTTGTACTGTAGTTTTAAACAGGTGAAAATGTCCAAGTAGCACCATTGAAAACCTCAAAATGGTGCAAAACACTGATGTTTTCCAGTGTTTTTCTCATTCTTTTTTTTTTTTTTAAGTTTAAAGAACTTAATTTTCATTAAGCTATTGGAAAATATTTGTCATGTTTTTAAACAGTGCTCTTTATTTCTCTAATCTTCCCCATATATAGTACAGCCATTCAGATAAGTAATAATGAACAGCAGGTTACATGGCAATTCTGCATGAATGTGTTAAGCTCAAACATTTTAGAGAGATAGAAAGTTTTGCTCTATCACATATATGAAAGGGCATAATAAAGTGAATTGTTGAAAAATTGATGACTGCTATAGGATTGATGTTTTAATTGGACATGGAGAAAATGGAGAGTGTAGGATTCACATACAAATTGAGGCCTGACCAGTAAAATAAAAAAGCAAAGATAAAATTCTCTAATAATATTTAGTAGAAACACTATGCTCCAAATAATGTAAGGTAGACATAATATATTGTGTGCATTGATAATTTCAAACTTTCAATAACTTACAAAGTATATAGTTCATGTATTAAATCTAACAAAATTTGTTCAGTATAAATTTGACAAAAAAATAAATTAGGTAGAGGTTTCATTAAAAATGATTTTCTTCTGTTGTCTCTTACTCGAGAAAACATTTCTTGTGTCACAGTTAGAGGAGTGTGGTGAGGGCTGTTCTGAAAACTGACACTTATTCAGGGGTCATCCAGAGCAAGAGCAGAGTTTGCAGATAAGGCAGTGGTGGAAGGTGGGGAATTTCTCTGAACAAAGACTGAGTACTGGGAGTCAGGTTGACATTCAGAGGCAATATGAAAAAACATAAATTGTGTCGGTCATGAGGTGTGACTATATTGTTCCATTTACCTTTGTAAAATGTAATTTTACATCTCAAAGTGATAATACTTCTTTGTATAACTCTGCTTCTCTATGTTACTTTTTCTCCCTCTTTTTGTACTCTCTGTCTCTTCATTAGTGATAGTATTTTTCCACTAGGCATGAACTAAAAATTGATGAATGCCTCAAAATTCACTTTGCACACTCTCTTACTGCTCATATGTGTGACAATATATATGTGTGTGTGTCATATATATATGTGTGTGTGTGTGTGTGTGTGTGTGTGTGTGTGTGTATATATATATATGCTGCTCATTTCAGTTGGAGACTTAAAGGCAATCATTTTCTTGTATATTCCCAAGTTTTATAAATTTACCATGTAATGTTACAAAATTAGAATAAAATAGACTTAAACTTTTCATAAGCCTCTTAAAAACATAGTTCTTCACATGGTATCTGAGCCCAATAGAACTAGAATACCAACTCTAGCTCTTTTACTTGATAATCAGATTACCATGAGTATGTCAATTAACTCTTCTAACAATTACTTCTTCATCTGTAAAATAGAAATAATAATACACCTTGAAGAATCATTGTAAAACTGAACTATATCTATCAAGCATTGTCCAATGAGCAAATGAACACCAATAAAGTAAGTCAGAGGAGGACTTTTTGGTAGAAAAGTTTAGAAAGGTGTTAAAAGAACTAGAGAAGAAAGAGAGAAAGAAGACGTTAGCTAGATGTCAGGAAGAAGCTGCCATTTCTGGGCTGATGCTCATAAGAGCAGTCTTGTCACTGAGATTGTTAGACAGTTATCTCCAGTGCTACTGGGCCTACAGCAGGAGGCTGTGAGCAGAAACTGCTTTCTCTCTATTTGATGAAACTGCTTGCTAGGAGCTGCTTCTAAAATGCTTCATTAGTAGAACTTTGGCTGCTGCTGCTGCTACAGTTTCTGCCACTACAGAAGGGTCCACCAGAAGCGGAATGTGTCTTTACTGATTTCCATTTTGGCATAAGTACTTCTAAGTGACAATATAAGCAGACTTGCTAAAAAGGAAGTCTGGAAATTGTAGTTTGCGGGCTTCTAGCTCTAGCAGTTTGAAGGTTAATATAGAAGGTCAAGTTTGGAGCTGAAACATAATAGATAAATGTCTAACACATTAAAAGGAAATAAACAAAAAAAGCATCCGTCGTAAGGTAGGGGCCTATTTTTATACATTTAGTCCTTCTTATGATTTTCAAATCTTCTTAGAAATGTCTTACTAATAGTTCATAAATACTTAAAGTATATTTAAGAAAACACTTCATTGTGTCACTGGGACATTTTAAAGGAAACATATCTCAAAGAATGAGTTAATGTCAGGCAAAGAATATAAAAAGTTTTCAATTCCTGTTGCCTCTTCCTTTCTGACAGAGGGCCCTGGGGTATGAAAAGCAGTACAGAAACTTGGCAATAGAGATGCTAAAGGATAGGGACTCTCAGTTACCAGACCCTTAATAATTAAAAAAAAAACCAACAACAAAAAAAATTTTATATTAGTTAATAATTAAGTAAAACACGTCTAGACTTGGAGTAAGGATGCATTCCTATTTTCATTCTTCTCTCTAATTTGTTGGGTCACTTTGGTAATACATTAGGTAACAGAGTATGTTTTGTCTGGATAAGAAGAGTTTGGATTAATTAAATTTCTGAAGATCTTGTCCAGCTTTATTGTTTTTTATCAAAAGGTGATGATGATAATGACAACCTCTATAACTAATAGAATATGATTATAATGAAAGCTACTGGTAACCATTTTCCAGACAGTTGGATAAGCACTCTGTACATATAATAATAACTATCCATAACATGTTTGAAATACCCCTAATTAACAGAGTAGTAAATTAGGTATAAAAGTAACTGAACTAGTTCCTTAGCTTATATGATGGTAGCTGAATTCAGAACTAAAATGAATCTTCAACTCTCCATTAAAAGCATTAAATGTATGAGAAAGATGCATGTAAATACTAGGTATATTTTATGTCTGACATCTCTTAAATAGGCATTGTTACAATAGGAGCATTTCTATGGATGGTAAGATCATTTGTTGCTTGATTACTTTATACCAGTCCATTCACATGCTATCCTTTGGTATAAGATATTTTTATTTTTAACATCTTTATGGCATAGTGTATACACTGAAACCAATAAACATGGCAGTGTTTCATATTAAATTGCAGTTATATGAGTGTGTATTATTGCTTTCATAATGCTAGAGAGTAATGAAATTCATATAGACTTACATTTAATAATTTAATATGCTAGCTGGATCATGATTAGTGCTTAGAAATTGTCAACACTTGGACTTTTAACACCTTTCCAAACTGTTTGCACATTATGCTCGTGAACTATTGTGGGTGAACACTGTGGTCAGACAGCAGTAAAAGATTAGCCGTACACTATCTCTAGTCATTACTCGGACCTGAGGCTGGGCTTGGAGCTGTTGTCTCTGCTGCCTGGCAGTTTAGCTGGCACAGGAGTGAAATCTCAATAGAGGCAAATAGCCATGTGGGCATCACCTATTGGGTGACATGTAATTTGTATACATTTCAAGGTGAGAAGAAGCTGTTGCTGGCATCTCAGGTCCCCATATTATGGAAATTTTACAGTCCATATTTAGTAGGTATTCTTGCCCAATCCATCTTCACAGCATTATTCTTTTTTTTTTTTAAGATTTATTTGTATTGTTTTGACAGAGAGAGAGATACAGAGACAGAGACAGAGAGAAGGGGGAGGGCCCAGAACAGTCTTCATCGTTGCACATCATTGGTTTTTCCACATAGTTTCATTCCACAGGTGGGCAGGGCTGCACAGGGCAGGAACTGGGCTGGGGTCTTCACCCTGGTGAGCACTGAACTGAGGGCACTCCCCAGTTCAGCATATGGGTCCGCACGGACCGGGGCCGAGATTCCATCCTCGGTCCCCGGGTCAGCAAAGTGAGCGCTTAACCCACTGAGCCTTCCCGGTTTCCCCTACAGCATTCATCTTAATACAAATAGCAAAGAGATATCTGTTGAACCATCACATTGTGCCAGCCATTGTATCAGGTAGGCTCTGTGACCATCATAGTCAATTAGATAGTTACTTGCACCAAGAAGCTTGAACTCTAATGGGCAGAAAGATGACTCATTGAATAAATTATAATAAGCCATGGAAAGTGCAAAGCTTATCTAAGGAAAAGCAGCCTGGAGGAAGACACAGTCACATTCATGCTTCTCTCGTGTTTCTTTGCCTTCTCTTTGGACTCATTCCCTTGCCAATTAAATCATGTCCCATTGGTGTAGCTGTACTTACTGACACAGGGGATAGAGCTGTTAGTGTCTCAGCCTGTTTGTTTTCTGTGATCAGAACATGCTTGGAGGTGGGCATGCCAGCTGGCAAGGCTGTTTCTGGTAGATCAGGGACAGTAGAGGGATGCTGGCATCTACCCAGCTTTTGAGGCTTTTGTGACAATCTGGCTCCCCTCAGAACAGGAGTGCTCCTTAGCATATGGTTATTGTATCATAGGGCGAAGCATTAGAAGTCCTGTCAGTTAAAGGATGTCCACATAGCAGGGCTGGCTCTGTTGGCGTGTGAAGTAACCTCACTCCACATTCTGCATCATGTTTAAGCACAAGACACTCAGTGCTCAACTCTCTCCCTGTGTTGTCTGTGAAGTGCATTCACACAAGTGCTGCGCGGCCCTGCACTTTATAAACCTGAACAGCCTCCTAAATGGAGACAGACTTCCCTTTCTTCTGAACTCAGCCTGAGGACCATATGGACTGGGTCATCTCTTCTGGAGGTTTGGAACAGCTCAAATAAACCTCTCGGTGTAATAAATAAAACACTTCCATGGATGTCCTGTATAACCAGCCTCTCTGTTGAAAAAGGCCGAAACTTCATTCCTAAGTTTGTATTTGTTTCTTCTGTGACATGAGTAAGTCAGTTGCTGTGTCTCAATTTGTTCATCTCAAAAAACAGAACCATCCCCAATTTCCAGAGATGTGAAGGCCTTGCATACTTATTTTTTTCCCCATATATGAAATACTAGATGGATGTTGGCTGATTGAATTACTGTTGAGAAAAATAAAGCAATTCCAACTGGCTTTTATTTTTTTTTTAATGAATAGAGAATAATAGGCATGGGACAATAGTGGTATTTCTTAGTTGCATCTTTTTCCTCTCCCCACCCCCTCTGGATTTCCACTCCTTTGTATTATTTCATTGACATTGTTATAAACCAGCTTCATTGGATGAAGTTTTGTAGCACAACTACCTGCTACTTGAATGAGCATAAGGCAGATGTTGGTTAGAAATTCCTCCAGAGAGCAGAACAGAGCACTTCGAATTCTGTTGTGGCATAATGTGCACTTATGCCAGATAGATCATTTCAGCACTCGAGACTCTGCCAATTACTACCATTTGTGCTGGGTGATGACATTCAAACTAGTTGTTTGTCTTTCTGGTGGTAAGTATTACTTCTCGTCCATCTTTAAATGCTCCTAACACATGGTAGAGGATATTCCACAAACAGACATGTGTATTTTGATTTAATGTGCTGAAGGATTAGTGTTTGACATTGTATGTACCACATTTCCAAAGTGCTGCAACAAGTGATGTACCTTTCTTAGGCATATGTAATGGTATAAGTGTTATTTCAGATTCATAGATGTAGAAATGGACTATGCATATACTCAGTGCTCTGATTGTAGGTATTTTGTTAATAGTCTCTTCTACTAATTCAGAGTTCAATTTTTGCCTCATTGATTTTTTTTTTTTTGACAATAAAAATCTTCTAATGTTTCCTGTGTGTTGATGATATTATGTTTTCGAGGTCAGAAAGTTCTGTTTCTTTTCATATTTTACAGTTTCTTTAGTGTCCTGAATCATGGACTTTAAGAGGTAGGAAGAAACTTAGAAATGATTGAATCTGGTCTCACATTTTCCTGAGCCACTGCCAATTACTTTTGTGTGCTCACACAGAACAGGAAGGGTGCCAGAAGAATTGATATGATAAATACCATCATTTTCAAACTATGCTCTGGTAAGTTTTCCATCTCACTCAAAAATTTCTAAGAACAATTTGAGATACTTGGAGTAGATGGCAGACACAGTTAGCTGCTTACCCAGTGATTGCCTGCCCAATAGCTATTCTTCCTTCCATTCCCTTTTTCATGCTCAAAGAATCTAATGTGTTCAGTCAATTATACATCCAACTCCACTGAGTTTATCAAGATGGGTCTAAGATGGTCATGGTTTTTCTGTTAGGCTATTTAACTCAGTCTGTGACTTCGTTCTCACATTCTCTACTTACAGATCTCTAGGTCACACTCTTTTCTTAAGTTCTAGGGTTGAAATAAGGCACAGTCATTTCTTTTGTTAAGATCATTGTATGATTATAAATGTGAGGCATCATTGAAAACCACTGCTGCAGCATATTCTGAAAAAATAAATTCTAAACATGTCCCTCTTAGTTAAAAAATACATTGAGGGGATTTAATTTTATGTCAGTGTTGTTTTTATGGATTTTTCCCATTAAAGTAGTCTACTAATCAATTTCTGGATTTCATCCAATGCTATTTACAGTTTACTAAGTGAAGCTACATAAGTGTTTACTGCATTGAAACTCAAGCAATGGCAACAACAGAAAGTCCTGCTGCTTTTAGTTTTGTAACCTATCAAAATCTAAAAAAGAAAATGGCATCAAAACCTCATTTTAAAAGATGCCTTGAGATACTAGTCGTATATACAGGAAGCCACTGGAAAATCCCAGCCCAGCTTGGAGAGGCTTTGCAGTTATCCTAAGAGACATTTTCTGACTCATGAAGAAGTTCTTCATGTGGAACTGCTTTCTCACCATCTCTGCCATGGGCCGCTGAAATCCCCGCTTGGTTGGCAAAGAATGAGACACGTGCTTGTTAGAGCTCATTGTTCATTTTTATTTCTTCCCCGCTTACTACTGCAGGAGCACTGGATGCCCCTCACCTTCCCCCAGTCCCGAGGTGTCTACAATTTTAATAGATAGCTGTTGCATCTTTGTTCACACTTGCCAAACCAGCATAATAGAATCAGCTGCCATGTTTAATATGCTGAACAAGAAGCAGTTCCAGCTCTCTAGGAGCTTAGATTTTTGTTGTGTAAGTATCGAGTATACAGGAAAAGAATATATGTTCATAAGGTCAGGAAACTGAGGTAAAGTGATCTGAGATGAGCTTCCAAACTTAGAACGTTCCTGTTAGGACTGATAATTCATGGATATTGGCTAGCTCAGCAGCTGGCTCGCCTTCTGATACTTTGTTTACTTTTCTGGTTTGGGTGTACTAGCCTAAAGGAAAACTGTTCTCTACTCACAACACTCTCCTGACAAATGTGTGAGGGGGTTTTCCCATCCACACCAATTTTCTAACTCTCTGGACACCAACTGGGTGTCCTGTAACTGAATTCATTTCTGACATGGACTACTCAGAGTTAGTGTCAGATTCCACAGGTTTAAGGGCTCAGTCCTATAAGACTGCTCTCACTTCAGGTGCCAGTCACAGCTATTGGGTCCCAAGGGTACCTACACTTCTGTTGAGCTTGGTTTTAATTATTTTCTAGAACAGCTCACAAAATTTAGGGAAACATTTACTTGTGTTAACTGGTTTATTATGGAAGCTATTAGAAAGGACACAGATGAAAAGGGGGATAGAGTGAGGTCCTAAAGAGTCCTGCATGCTGGAGCTTTTGTCCATGTGGAGTTGGGGCATGCTACCTGCACAACAGATGGATATGTGTTCACCAACCCCAAAGTTCTTTAAATCTTATTGTTTAGGGTTTTGAGGAGGATCCTTTATGTAGGTATGGTTGATTTAAATATATTTTATTTATTTATTTATTTATTTTTGACAGAGAGAGAGAGAGAGAGAGAGAGAGAGAGATTCAGAGACAGACAGAGAACTGAACTGGGGGAGCTCCCAGTTCAGCACATGGGTCCGTACAGGCCGGGGCCGGGATTTGATCCTCATTCCCTGGCGCTGCAAAGTGAGCGCTTAACCCACTGAGTCATCCCGGCTTCCCCGGTATGGTTGATTTAAAAGTTGGCTACTGATGATTAGCTCAATCTCTAGCCCCCTCCCGCTACCTGAAAGTTGGGGGTGGGGTGGGGCTGAAAGGTCCAAACTTCTACTCATGGTTTGGTCTTTCTGGAGAGCAGCCCCCATCCTGAAACTATCCAGGAATCTCAGGAGTTGTGTTGTTAGAAGAGATGTTTCTGTCACCTAGGAAACTCCAAGGGATTTAGGAGCTTTGTGTCCATCCAGAACTGGAGACAGAAACCAAATATATCTATTCTTATTATGCCACACAATCATACAGATTGTTAAATACAGTTGACTCTTCATTAACCAGAACTCAAGCAACCGGTACTGCAAGCAACCTGCAAAATTTGTTTACCAGTGGCTTGAGATTTTGCCAGTTGCTTGAGTTCTGGTTAATGGAGAGTCTACTTGAATTTATCTGACATTTACCAATCCCCATTGGTGCTGGTTAACTGAGAATGTACTGTATTTCGAATACCATCACTGCTCTAGAACTTGTATTCACTTGAATTATGGACAGCACTGTTTGATATTTTGCTGCTCCCTCTTTCATGTATACCAACAACTGAATTGAAGCCAAAAATAAAAAGGCTGCACTTTATGTTTTGTAGGGTTGTTGCTTCTTGGTTTGTTGGTTTGTTGGTTGGCTGTGGTATGATTTACTTCCCCTCTATGCTTGGCACATCTTTGGTACTCAGTTAGTATGAAATTAATATTTGTTGTTTTGTTAGAAGTTTCAAAGTACCAAGAGTAGCAGGATCCAACATGGACTGCTAAAGAGAAAATGAAAAATACAAAGCATTCACCATTTCTAACAGTTTTTCTCACTGACCCCAGAAATTCTAGTTTATTCCCACTGTTAACATCGCAAGAGAACCACTATCTAGATGATAGCTGAGATTGGAACGTCTGCCTCCTTCAAGGGCAGCTTGTTAGCACGTCTTTGGGGCACACGTTTTATTAGGCATATCCTTTCCCAAGAACTGGTTACTTATACTTATTAACCTATTTCCCAGGCATGTACATTTCTTCTCTCTTCTCTTGAAACTCCTAACTGCCACAGGGGCAAATTTAAAAAATATGCTATCATTATGCAGCCTAAGTAGTATTTCACATTAATAATTTGTTGTGTTGATTGATGCAGGCCACACTTTGCAAAGACAGTAGTGCAATTTAATTTGTTTAAATATCATCAGTACCAAAATTTCATAATATGCCATGCTTACAAATGAAAATGTTATGGTCGTGAAATCTAGAAACTAATGGGAACAAGAACTGGAGAGCAAAGAATTGCTGGTAACTTCACACACACATTTATAAGTATTTAATGAGTCAGAGGGCTGTATAAGTAAGTGTATGTAACCAAATTATCCCCTCTATTCCTAGCGGTTAATATAGTCATACATCGCTATTGAGGAGTCACATAAAAGCCAGCTTCATGCTGCTTCTATCACATTTAGTGCGGCACCCAGTAGCTCCTTTTTTTTAAATCTGCAAGTACCTCTTCTCTTGTCTCTGGGTCTTTGTCCTCCCTGCCCCCCTACCTCACTAAGGTACTTCAGTTCCAAGATTTGCACAAAGCCACCCCCACTACACCCTACGCTGGAGGCCATTTGGCTTATTTTCTCTGTTTTGCTTCTCCTTCCGCTTCCCAGTTTCAGTACATTTACTGCCTGGAGAAAGAGAGGGACAGAGCCATGTCCTCTATCAGCCTCTGTCTTTGAGGAGTAGAACACTGACTACTGTTTGTATTCCCTTCCCAAGCATTTCATCCAGAAGGGTGGAGCAAAATCAACATTTTGAAAATATAGAATACTAAGTTACCACATGACTGCTGATAATATGTTCATTCATTCCACAAACAATTATAATTGGCAAGACCCTGCTAAAGTTTGAAAATTCAGAACTATGACCTTTCTGTCAGATTTTAGTTTATGGGGGGAGGGGGGGATAAACTGAGGTTTTTATTTAGTTTCTTTGTTTGTAATTAATTAATTTTATTATGATACTATTAATAGTTAACAGTGACACATGATGATACGTAATTGAATAAGGACTGCCTTAGAGGCTTGAACTGTGGTTTGAAGAATGTGCAAACTGAAAATTTTCACACACATTGAAAAGAACATAAAATATCACTGAAAAAGAAAACTCCCAGGAATTTTGTACTGCTGCTCCAATATGAAAGAAACAACCAAAGAGATGGATCAGTAGAACGTTCCATTTTTTTTTTTTTAAGAAATAAATGATTTTGGAAAGGAAATAAAAATATATGAATTGCTAGAAGGAAGTATTGATTAAAGGATTAAAAGAACTAATGTACTTTGGATGAAGAATTATTGTGGCATTATGTGCACACAAATTAGTTTAAAGGTTTTTTTTTATGTGCTTGAATTTGAACAGTAGGTATTTTGAAAATAAAATAACAAAATTTAGTCAGTTATTTATAGAATAATCTCATTTGAATGGATTCAATTTATATTAACAAAATGGGTGTGTGTGTGTGTGTATGTAGAAACCATCTAAAGACATATTGGTTGTTATAATAAATGTTCATTTATTTTGGTAGTATGTTAAGCGAAGGAAATAAGGACATTTAGAAAAGTATTATTTAATCCATCAATGAATTGAATTGATTTTGTCATAATGTAAAGCCATGGTCGGTTGTCTTACTATTTCCTTTAGCTAAATAGAGTGAATAGTTGCTAGTGTTTCTGTCCCAAGTTGAAATTCCCTGTTTTGGTACCATTAATCTAGTTTTGTTCTGAAGAGCCAATTCCTCCCACTCCTAATCTGTGATGTTTCAGTGACTCGACTCTATGCTGGGTCAAAAGGTAAACGTTAGACTCCCAAATAGGAAATCAGAGCACTGAGTAGCTCTGGCTATAGAAGTTGACTCAGGTAGAACACGCATCCCAATTAGATGTGCAAATGGTCTTTGAAAGAGATTGCTGGGGAAGAAATACACTCTGTTTCATTAGAGTTGAACTTTGGAGAACATGAGGCTAGAGCTCTGGAAGAAACCATTTCTCAGAAACAGTGACTCTGAACATAGAGATAACAAGGAGATAAAGAGGGAGAAATTGGTTTCTAGAGTATTTTTTTGGTTCCCAGAATCAAGTAATACCTAGAGTCTACCATGGATTTGTCAGCCATAAAATTCAATACATTTACATTTTGCTTTAATCATTTGGACTTGTATTTGCCATTGGCAATAAGCCCAATCCTGATGCAATTGGATATTTGTATTTTTAACCTTCAATAATATGAAATTCATGTTCATCTTTGTTGTGCACAAAATTCACATATATTTTATTTCATTGCATACTTGGAAGTCAATTTTCAGCTATTGGGAAAGGTAGCATTGTGTCGAAAAAAACCTGCACTCCAATGTGTGCATGTTGTAAGACTTATCTGAACCTTTTCTTCTTCATCTGTTAGAGAGTCATAGGATTTTTATGAAGCTTAACTGGGGTAATATGTTGTGTAACGAGATGATGTCTGCTGAAAGATTGTGAATCAAACAAAAGATATTTCAGTCTCATGACTTACAGTGCATTGTCTTTTCTTACAGCGCTTTCCTTCTAAGAGTACTTACAGATCATTAAGGTACAATCTTGTTGTATGCAAGCATAGTAGCAACTAACTAACTAAATCTCTTTATAATCATCATTGCCACCACTTGCCTGGTCCAGTGCCCAAACCTTGTAGCAGTGGAAGCCTAACCTCCCCTGTTTAATCCAGCCCCCATCCTGCCTCTTCAGTAACCCTGTAGGTTTCCCATTGCATACACATGCCATTTCTTAAAATTTCATCTGAGGACTTCGAGCTTGAGAAGAAGCATAGGTGTCACAATCTACATCCCTGGCCACTGTGAACCTGCTTCATTAGAATTTTTCGAAGCTCCTGAAGCTCATACTAAAGGTCAAGACCTACTGGTGCATAGCTCGAAGAGCACACGAACTGGGACAGCACACAAAGCACTTGATGGTCTGGCACTTCCCAGACTCATGATGCTGCCCTTTAGCTCCTTCTCCACCCTTTGTGTTCCAGCCACACCAAAAATTCTTGGCGTTCCTTGAGCATATAGGTACCATTAGTTACTAAAATGCTCAGACAAGGGCTATCCAGAAAGTATCCAGCCATGGGATATGAAAAATAGAGGCAGGTATGGCTGGATTTTTCCCAGACAGCCCTCATACATGTAATTGTTTTCACCTGAAAAAATCTTTCTCTGTTTAAAGAATTCCTACTTATCACTATGATAGAGATTAAGTAAATTTTCCAGGATTTTTCTATTTTCACAGAGGTAGTCCTTTGTCTTTCTAAGACACTTGTCAAATGAGTGGATTATTTGTTTTATAGGACTGTCACCTGCTTCCCCTCCCTCACTTCCTCTACTGGACTACAGCAATCCCAATATGATCATTATTATTTAATGAGGTACTCTATAGAGATTTATTGAATAAATGAGAGAACAAATGTTCAATTATAACAGGCGTTAGGAATACAGTGACATATAGGCAAACTAAGGATTTTCAATGCAGTTGAGGGATTAGCTCTTTCACCTAAAACTTATTTAATAATATAAGGTTTGTATGTGATAAGGCAATAATTATTATCCGAAAAGTAAAGTCTAAATGATTATATTGTGCTCAGGGAGGGGGCCTCATAAAAAAGGTAAGGTAAGAGTTGAGCCTTCAAGAAGAATAAGCAAGATTTAAATACATACAAATGTAGTATATAATATGTATGGGATCTGGATATTTTAAGGAATTCAGAATCTTCAAAAAGAATAAAAAGACATTCACAGTATACCTGTTCTCACCGAAACCATAAGAGACTTCAGAAATTCGTATTAAGAGTTTAAGCTTTTAAAGAGGGATGTTTTTATCAGTCATTAGGAGATTTAATTGTCCTTTGACAATCACACGTATTTTCTTGCTGTGATTGAGATGAAAGGTGAGAATAGAGACCAGTGGGTTGATGGTGTGGCTATCTAACTATGTAGCAATACTCAGGGGAGTGTCCTGCCATGCATTTGAAATTTGAATGACAAGTGATTGATGATTCAATTAAGATTAAAAGGGAAAGAAAGTGGTCTTTTAAGTAGAGTGTGGGAAAAATTAAGTGGCAAAGAACCTTTTAAATTCTTTTACTGCTACCTCTAAATATCGACAGATGATTGAAAAACAGTTACTGTTAGTAGTACAGGATGTTCTACAGTATACCTGGGATAGTTAGAGTTTAAAAGCTATATAGATCTTAGAAAAAAATTGGTGTCCTAATAATGCTCTTGCACTCAGCTCTAGCCATGTGTCCACCTCTGCTACCCTTTGCAATAGTCAGTTGTTGACATATGTAAAGAAGTTCCAGGGATCCAAATGAGTGAGCCATGTTTACAAATGGAACTTTTGAACAGCTTTTCTCAGATCATGTTCCCAGAAGGCTATGCAGGCAATTTTCAAATATTCTCTCAAAAGTGTTTCCTGTTTAAATAAGTTTTAAAAAAGAAAGAAAAAAAAAAGAAGAAAGAAAGAAAACAATGAATTTTAAATTTAAAGATTTATTTTTATTGTTTTTGGCATAGATAGATACAGAAACAGAGACAGAGAGAAGGGGGAGGGCCCAGAGCAGTCTCCACAGTTGTACATCATTGGTTTTTCCACATAGTTTCATTCCACAGGTGGGCGTGGGGCTGCACAGGGCAGGAACTGGGCCAGGGTCTCACCCCAGTGAGAACTGAACTGGGGGAACTCCCCAGTTCAGCATGTGGGTCAGCCTGGACTGGAGCCGGGATTCGATCCTTGGTCCCTGGGGCTGCAAAGTGAGCGCTTAACCCACTGAGCCATCCTGGCTTCCCCTGAATTTTAAATTTTTTTTTGGAAATCTCAGAATTTCTAATACCAAAATGTGCATTATGGAAGAAAAGGAATGTATGTCTGTGTATATACAGAGGGTGCCAAAAATGTATACACATTTTAGGAAAGAAAAAAAATTGTATTAAATTTGTAATACTCAATGTATATGAGTACTGATAACAAAAGATGAATACAAGTCCCATTTGACTTCTACAATTATAAGAGGTACTCAAAGTGGTTACTATTGGTGTCCAGAAGCTTCTGATTATGGCAAACTGCTGCTTGATCAGCATTGACCAAAGTGTCCACTTGTATCACTGCACATGCCTTTTCAATTTACCACGAGTCTCAAATTTATCACGATTGCGTGCAATTGTTAGAAGTTTTGGAGGTGCGGTTTCATACATATGCCTCCATGGTCGTACTTTCACAATGTTCTCCAATTTCACATACTACTTCAAAATGGTCTTGAGCTCTGTGAACAACAATGGTGCTTCCATCATTATCTTGACTGTCCTCCCTGTTGCATGGTGACAGTAGTATTCATTTGATTAATGCCATCTTTTGAACAAATGCCATACTACACATTGCTACCGTAATTCAATTCAACTTTAAAAAGTGACATATAGATAACTTCTCTATGTTTATGTATATATATATACATATATATATTGCAATGTTTTACAAATACATATTTGATAATAAAACGTTTTTAAACATTGGACATTTCACAGATTTTCAGTCTTGCTCATGAAGATGCCGCAACCTTATTTAGTAAGGCATTTGTGAGATTTGCATGGGGACCCTGCTGGACATGGCCAGTGACCTGCCAGGCCTCAGCACAGTTCTTACTGACAAGGTACACAGGTCATAGTGTGGTCCCTACAGTGGTGTGAGTGGAGCACAACTGCAGCGTGCATGATACTTCCAGGATTTGTCAGGCGATGCTTACAATGACAATAGATAGAGTTTTAAGTCCACTCAGTTGCTGGTCTGCCTTGGATCATTATGCTGTTTTAGCATGAGGCACTTTTATTTGCTGAGACAGGAGGATGAGGCACACTGCTCCTGGAAACACTGCGGGGGCATCCAAAGAGGCAGCAGGAGGGGCAGTTCTGGTCATCAGAACCAGGACTCCTGAAACGCTGGAAAGAGCAGACAGGGTCCGTAAAGCACAAAGGCAGCTAAAGCTTGATGGGGCAGCGCTTGGACCCGTAAGGCATAGGCAGGATCTTAGTGGCTGTAGTTAGGATACAGAGGAGTCCAGGCATCAATGATCCTTGCATCTTGACTTTACCAGCAGATTTGTCAGTTCTCCAAGATCCGAACATGCGATATTTTAGACAGATTTTTCTACTGGTACAAATCACTTTTTTTTAGCCTAAATCTTGTTAAATGGTTGGTTTAAATATTGTGAAGTCTTTGTTTGCCCAGACAGACAATAAAACAAACTCGTAGTGAGCAATCTCATTTTACTATGGTAGTGTAGTCATTTTGCCCCCCAGCAGTAAGGCCTGACATGGTGAAGTACACACCGCACTTTCCTCTGAAAAACAGCATTTAACTGTACCATGGGTGTCAGAAATGTATACACATTTTACGAGATGCTATCTATATATTGCTTTTCAAAGTTGAATTATGGTAGCAATGTATAGTATGGCACTTGCTCCAAGGATGGCATTTATCAAATGAAGGCTAGCATCACCATGCAACAGGAAGGACAAAAAACTGGTGGAAGCACAGTTGTTTGAGGAGCTCAATACCATTTTGAAGTAGGATCTGAAATTTGAGAACGCTGTGCAAGTACCATGACCATGGAGGTGTGAATATGCTACAGAACCTCCAACATACCTAACAATCACACGGCTTTGTGATAAGAGAAGCATGATAAATTGAAACCGCATGTACAGCCATACAAGCGTACACTTTGGTCACTGTTGCTCTAACAATAGTTCTCCATAATCAGAAGTGTCTGGACACTGAAGATAACCACTTTGAGCATCTTTTGAAATTGTAGAAGTCAAAAAGGACTTGTTTTCATCTTTTGTTATTGGTATATATTGAGAATTACAACTTTAATACAGTTTGGTTTTTTTTCTTAAAATGTATGTACATTTATTTGGTACCCTCTGTATTTATATTGCGTGGCTTTGGAGATTAGTAAAACAGGCTTATCAGAGTAAAATGTTTTCTACAATTAATGATGCCCTTTCCATATCACTTTGTTAGAAAAAAATATGGATATTAGTCAAGTAAAAAATGATTTAGTATGGAGGCCAGCACCCAGGCTAAGAACTGTTAATGTGAAATTCAGTTCACATGCACTTGAAACCCCGAAGCGTCTCATTTAATCAAAATTTTATGAAAGCTTATGTTTCTATCTTACTTTCTACACTAGTTCTTTAAGCAATAAAATGACATGGAAATTCATATCATTATACCTATAATCACCTAATAATTGGTGTAATTAACTAAGGCCTCCCTTGGGAGGGTACAACTGACCAGTTACACCTGCAGTCAGCTAATTGCAGGTGCCATTATATTGGCATGCAATTTTGTACACCTGCAGTTAATTGCAAGGGCTAAAGGGAGACGTAAGACAAAGGAACCTCTGTGAGTATTTCCTCTAATACTCCTGTGCTTTATATGACTATAAAGCACATGTTTAATTCAGCGTAATTTTTAAATTCCTTTTTTCCTAAAGATTTATTGTATTGTTTTGGACAGAGAGAGGAACAGAGAGAGAGAGACAAGGACAGACAGAGAAGGGTGCTGGACAGAGCAGTCTTTATGGTTGTACGTCATCAGTTTTCAACATGGTTTCATTCCACACAGGTGGATGTGGGGCCATGCAGGGTGGGAACTGGGCTGGGGACCTCCTGCATGGGAGGCCCATCCCTGTGACTTGGGGGTTGAACTGGGGTCCTCCCACATGGAAAGCTCGCCCTGGGGAGAACCAAACTAGGGAGCTCCCACATAGAAAGCACACCCCAGTCCAGCATATGGGTTTGTGTGAGCCGGGGCCATGACTCAATCCTTGGACCCCGGGGCTGCAAGGCAAGTGCTTAACCCACTGAGCCATCCCAGCTTTCTCCATTTTTAAATTCTTAATAGATAAAATGTCTTTCTGGAGTGACATGGAAACTCTGGGTGAGTTGTACTATTCT
>PVKE010022233.1:0-25726 GCA_004027555.1 Craseonycteris thonglongyai
TTTCAATTTGGCTAGTTCTTGAGCTAAGACATAACTAGTATAGTAGCGATCCATGTACATATGGTGCCCCTGAGCACCTGGAATTTTCTCCAACAACATTTTGTATAAGTGTATCGGAATTCTTGATGAAACAGGTAAATCAGGTCTGACCAAGAGCTCTGTTGTGAGTGATCCATAATATGGCAAAATGCAGCAAATGCAGCCAGTCTTCGAGTCAGCTAGAGTATAAACTCTGATACCCCATTTTGTCGGTTTCTTAGGATTGTATGTTATGATTTGACACTTCAAATCAGCCGGGTGTTGTATTGGCGCCGCTCGAGTTGCTGCTTCAAATCAGCCGGGCGCCGCAGCGGCGCCGCTCGAGTTATAAGAGCTACAATTGCTTCAAAGTCCATGGTGCACGGAATTCCACCCCAGACATTGCAAGCAATCGACGATCCACCAAAATTGGCCTCGTGATCGACTGGTCGATTGCGATGGACTTGTTGGCCACCCCTGCCATAGGATACTGGGAAAGCTGCTTCCTTTAAATTTTTGCTTTCCCACCTCTGTTTTTTTTTGTTTGTTTGTTTAATGCAAAACACCAGCAAAAAATATAAATAAGCCTTTTTCAATTTCTTTTTATGGCCTTAGAAAAGTGATTGGATATTTCTTGACATCAAAACATAACCATAGTATTAGGTCAAATTTTAGATTTAGAATTGGGTTTTTGACGAAGTGGTACCTATTTATGTAAACTAATTTGTGGCTCCATATACCAATGCTATTTTTGGTATAACTCAAATGAGAAGGTTTTATGATTTAGGAAGTGAAATCATTGAAGTGAGGAAAATCTTTACACTATGGCATTTGTGTCTTCATTTAAATGTTGTCCTTGTGATTAAGAGCTTTTAAGATGAGTCACAGAATTATCTGAATTAGGTCAATGTTCAGCCAGTGCTCAGAGTAACCAACAAAATGTCCCATAGTTTGCTATTAGTATTCTGTTCAAATGCTAGGACTACTACCTACATGTACACACTTTTCTCAGCATAAATTTAATTACCTGCAATATCAGAGTATTTTTCTTAGATTAAAAACTTTTAAAATGCCTTTAAAATTCAATGAAACTCAAGAGCTAGACCTAATTTAATGACTTTTGAGGAGAGAAGAACTTCTAATGCCCTCCATAGACACTCTCTATTAATTTATTCAGACACAATGTGAGAAAATTTTACTTATATAAATAAAAAGATTGTTAATAATATAATGTGGTATTTAGAAGATATCAGTTCCCACTAGCTCTGTAATGCTCTAAAGAAAAATGAAATTTTATAATTTGGTTGAAGCCAAAGAAAATTACTGAATGCAAAATTAAAGGCACAGAAAAATTACATGTCTTGCCTAAGGTCACAGGGAAAGATATTTTTCTTTTATTCTTCTCCTCCTTCTCCTTCTTTAGTAAATGTTACCACTCCCTCCCAAATGTCATGACTCAGTCATTAAGTAACAGCATGATTCTTTCCAGAGAGGCAGGGCAGCACTGAATCAAAGCCTCATTGCCACCAGGGCCAGCTGTCTGGAGTGAAGCTGTCACTTGCTAGCTGTGTGAGCTCATGCAAGTTATTTAGTCTTTCCATGTCACACTTTTCACATATGTAAAATGAGAATCATAATAGTATGTACTTATCTCATACACTTGTGAATATTAAATGAATTAATCTCTGTAAAGAGTTTAGATAAGTGCCAGATACATAGCAAATTGCATGTAAGCATTTGCTATTACCAAACACCACTCCTTAGGAAAGAGTCGCTGAAGTATCCCTTTTGCTAAGTAAGTGACCAGTGGCTGGGCCCTCTGTGTGTGATGCCGAGTTGTCCTGACATCACCAGTGTTCTGCACACCTGTGAGCCCACTGAAGGCCACTCCCAGTCCAGGTTGGAGAAATAACTTTCCCACTTCAGAGAGCTTGTAGATCATCAGTTTTTTCTTATATTTGGTAAATACAGATACTAAGCAGATTTAGGAGGCTTAATTAGAGTTAAACCTTGCAAACACTCCATGTAGACATCTGCATATTTATTTATTTTTCATTCAACAAACAATATTAGTGTCTACTATATGCTAGCAGTAAACAGGCAACTAATATTCAGTCCTAGCTTCAAAGAACTCACCAGCCTATATGCCACATATTCTGGCAATCTATTAATTGGTAAGATACCCCTAATTTAGTGAAGTGAAACAGCATTTATTTATTGTGTCGATGATTCTAGGGATTAGGAATTCAGGCAGGGCACCGTGTGGATGACTCTGCTCCATGACACTGGGGCTTCAGCTGAAGAGACTGGAATGGCTGAAGATGGCCATAAAGGCCCAATGGGGCCTTATGTCTGGGGCCTCAATTCTTCTCCACATGGCATCTGCTGGGGTTGGAATATCCAACATAGCTTCTTTACTTCCATGGGTGGTACCTTTCCTGGATGGCTGAGTGACCTGCGGACTTGCTGGCACTGATCTCTCTACTCGTTGCAGGGTAGAGGGGCTTCTTATATGGCCCCTGGCTTCTCTCAAAGTGAGGATTCCAAGTAAGAGTGTTCAAAGAAGACCAGAAAGAAACCACAAGGTTCTACTCATATGACTTCATCTCAAAAGTCCCAGAATGTGATTTCCTTATATTCAATTAATAAATGAGTAGTCAGTATGAGCAGCCCAGATTAAAGAGGAGAAAAAGAAAAGACTTATCATGATGGAAGGAAAGCATGACTGTATAGAGAAGAAATATATTAATGGTTATCATCTTGAAGATAAGCAATTTCACTAAGTGATTCCATTCAGATGAAATATTGTAAACCTTTGATCTTTTCTATATTTCAGTGACAAACAGCCTCAGCTTTATTACTTTAAATTCCCCTTTTGACAGCTAATGAGAATCAAAATTTTCCTTAAAATTTTTTCCTCACAAATATTTTCAAAATGTTAGTGATCCAAAGCATAAAACCTGCAAATATTTTCTTTCGATTCAGTGATGTATTTACATTTATTTAATACCTACTATTTTCAGGTATTTCTTTGAGGTACTGGGCACCTTGTGGAATAGTTTTTTTCATGAATACTATCATCATATCTTGTCTCTGTTAAATGCTGTATGTAAGGGACATCTTCTGTAAAATGTGTGCATGCTTGTGTCAACCTGTAATGCCCAGGTTAAGTCACCTGCAAAAACAGTGGGGTATTTTCTTGGTGTCCTCACCTAACTCTGGATTCTGTTTGGAGAGAAAAAAGCTACAAAAGCTCGGCCAGAAACTCAATACAGAGAAATCTGACTTCCTAAAATATTGTTCTAGTCTACCTCATTGTTGATCTACCTTGGTTTGGGCCCTCATCATATCTTACGTAGATGATACGAACAGACCACTAATTATTGTTTTCTCTATTCTCCTTTAATCCATTCCCCATAGTGCTGATTGAATGGTTCTTCTACAATGCAAACAATATTCTATCACATCCTTCTTAAAACCCTGCAATAACTTCCCATCATTAGCAAGATAACATCTCAGCTTTTGATAAGTCTGGAGTCTGTATGTGTTAGTAAAAATTCTAACATGAAAATTCTGCTAAGGGATTGGAATTCAAGGATAAATGAATGATACAACTTTAGAGAAACCATTTTACAGATGAAAAATCTGAAGACTGACTTAGTAAAGATTATATTATTGCTGAAAGCAACAGAGCTGGGCTTAGAGTACAAGAGAGTCAGGGAGGAAGAATCTCTGATAATAAATTATATGAACCTAAATATAACATATAGGCTCAATTCATTGGAGTAATGTAAAGTTAATGATTTGTTGTTTAAATGACTGGATTCAAATGGAGATTTCTTCTACTTTATTCCTGGAACAGATGTTATATATCTTATGTCTGAGAAGACTGAGTCATGTGATTTCAAGGATCCACTACTTTCCCAGAGTTACTCTTCTATTAGCTTAAGAAGCCTGAAGTTTCTTTTAGTTAATTAAAAGGCAAATGAATATCTTGTTTAACAATCAAAAGCTCTAAGAGCAACTCATGAGAAGTGATGCTTCAAGTTAAATTTATGCTTAACTGTGACTGGTATTAACGGTTTTCAGAAAGCTCTAGTTGGATAGAAAGTTGGAGATGTGAACAGAAAACAAAAAGTGGTCAATAGATGGGCTGGGATGAGTAGATTAGTTTGCCCAACTTAAAAATTGTTTTTTCTTAAATTTAAGTATAGTTGGTATACAACAGGATATTAGTTTAGGTGTACAATAAGGCACTTCTTAACGACAGAGTTCTGTTCCTACAACTAGGTCATTAAACAAATTTTTTGGGTAAGCGAGGAACTTAAATGGATGTCTTGTGGTGTGTTGTGGAACCATAAGCTATGTATTTTTTAAAAGATATCACACAACACCACACTTACAAATGAAGTATGTCATCTTGTGTGATTGTGAATGCTTCGTATAATGAATACTAACTGACTGTGGGAAGGAGGCAAAGCTTGAGACTCACACAGACTGACAAAGGGGATTCTCTGCACTGGACAACTGGTCATAAATCAGAGAGGTTGTTAAACAGGTAGATTGTTAAGTGAGAAGTGGCTGTATAGTGATTTGACTATTTTTTTAAACTTGACATTTTTATACTTCACAATGTAATCACCCCACTAATTTTAGTAATCATTTGTCACTGTGCAGATATCACAGTATTATTGATAATATTCCCCTTCACTTTTTTCACTCATCCACCCAACCTCTTCCCTCCTGGTAACTATCCATTTGGTTTCTGTTTCTAAATGAGTCTGTTTTGTTTTTGTTTTTTTATTGAGAATCAATTTCAGATACAAATGGCCTCTATCAGCTAAGGCCTATGAGAAATAGTACCACTGATCTTGCTTTAGCAGCTAGCCTAAAGAAGTTGCTCACCTGCGTTTTTCTTTACTTTTTGAAAGATTTTGTTTTTGACAGAGACAGAGAAACAGAGACAGGGAGAGACATAGAGAAGGGGATGGCCCAGAGTAGTCTCGATAATTGTATGTCACCAGTTTTTGACAGGGTTTCTTCTACACAGGTGGGCAGGAGTTGCACAGGGCAGGAGCTGGGTTGGGGGTCTCCCACATGGGAGGCACAATAGGAGCTGAATGGGGTGGGACGCAGGAACCGAACTGGTGGCTGCTAGCATGGGAAATACACCCCAGTTCAGCATATGGGTCCACACGAGCCAAGGCCAGGGCCAGGGCCAGGGCCAGGGCCAGGGCCAGGATTTGATCCTTGGACCTGGGATTTGATCCTTGGTCTCTGGGGCTGCAAGGCAAGTACTTAACTCGCTGAGCCATCCTGGCTAGCTTCCCTGATCTGGGTTTTTCTTGAGGCTTCCAGCAATGTGAGGTAGCTAGAGTGATCTTAGAGAGATTGTTTATGATTGGGCATATTGCACACACCTTGATGATGCAATCTGTTCAGTAAATTTCATTTACCATCGCTTCTTGGTCTTTGACTAAGATCATGTGTAAATTTCATTTACCACGACTGAAAGAGTAAGAGTTTCTCATTCTTGTTTACTTTCTTCTTCTTCTTTTTTTTAACCTAATCTAGAGTCCTGAGCCAAATATGCTAAAACAAAAGCACCGGTAAGCATATAAAAGGAAATGGAAGGTGGTGGTATAGTGCAGGGGCACTATAGTGCAGGGGCACAACCCCCAGTGCCTATTAGGAATCAGGCAGCACAGCAGGAGGTGAGTGGGGGGGTGAGTGAGTGAAGCTTCATCTGTATTTATAGCTGCTCCCCATTGTTCCCATTACTGCCTGAGGTCCACCTCCTGTCAGATCAGAAGCATTAGATACTCATAAGAGCTAAACCCTACTTGTAAACTATGTATGCAAGGGATCTAGGGATCGCCAAGGGATCTAGATAGGACAGGCTAGTTGCAGGAAAACAAGCTTAGGGCATCCATGAATTCTGCATTATGGTGAGTTGTATAATTATTTCATTATATATCACAATATAATAATAATACGAAAAAAGTGCACAATAAATGTGATGTACTGAATCATCCTGAAGCCACGCCCCCACTTCCTTACCCCCTGGTCCATAGAAAAATTGTCTTCTACAAAACCAGTCTCTGGTGCCAGAAAGCCTGAGTACCACTGGTATAGATGGGTTGAGGGTGGTAAGAAAGGCACTTCATACTTATTGTAAGAAAAACTTGTACCATGGATTTTATATGTGGCATCTCATAAAGACAAATTAATATAAGAAAATCTTAACTAGACTGTAACTCCTTGGATGCAGGACTATATACTATATGACTTATATATCCTATTCTCCCAGTGCTCATCCAGGGACTGAAGACAGGCCTTCCCACTGCCTCCTGAACCTCACTCCTCTTACCCTTCTCTTGTGCCCCATAGCATATCCTTCTAAATATTTTATCTTTATTTATTATATTTATTATTTATTATTATCTATCTAGCCTTGTTAAAATGTAAGCTCCACAACCACAGAAATTTTTGTCTATTTGGCTCATAGGTGTGTTTTTGCCAGTGCCCAGAACAGTTCCTGGAACATAGTAGGTATTCAAAAGATATTGGTTGACTGACTGGATACATAATGTTGGCTGAACAGAAGTATGTAATTTAAAAATAAAAGGAACAATGGAACTCTGCCAGGCATTCAAGGGTTCCCAACTTTGTGGAACTCAATTGCAGAAATGTTAGAGCTATGCAATCCTATATGATGATTACCATTGGGCATGAGGCAATTCAGACTTAAATTTATTATAATTAAATAAAAAGGAAAATACAACTCCTCAGTCACTCTAACTACAATTCAAGTGCTCAGTGTTTATCTGACTGGATAGCAGAGATATAGAACATTTCCATTATCACAGCAAGTTCTACTGGACAGCACCGCTCTTGAGACAGACAGAGTTGCCAAACTCTTCACATAAGGCAGGGACATTTAGCTGAAAAATTCTGACTACTGTCTCTACAATTTCTCTTCTTTCCTTTGCTTATGAATGTGCCCAAGAGTAGAAATTGAATTGTTGCCAAAGGATACAGGGATTGCCACATGGTCAGATAGCTTTTCTGATGCCAAAATTAAAAGGAAAACACATCCTCAGAGCTCATTCCAAATGAAATCCCATCAGCAACTATTATATAGAGTCAGGCCAAAGGAATAGTAAACTTTTTATTGTTTTTAGGCCCTTCATAAAAAATAGGACCGGTGCTGACTGAGATATGTAGGCTCTTTGGGCACACCAAAACTTTGGCACCTCTTCAACTGATATGTTTTAAAAGTTAGTCCAACATTTATCCGGAGGAGAAGTCTTTTAGGCAGATAAGTTCTTATTTTTCCTTTTCAGTATATTTGGCGATTGTATGGTAGTAATATATATGGTTATATACAAGATTTTATCTTTATTCTAGAGTAAGAGTAAACCTCCATGACATGTTGGCAGTAAGTTTCTTCTTTGTATCATCATTAATCTATGAGTATCATAGTAATCTTTTGTCTGAGCACAGATGTGGCCTCAGAATTATTCTCAACACATTATTCCAGAAAGCCAGTGCCAGTTGAATATTGTTGACACTCAAAGTGAAAACTGTTTGTCATCCTTTCACAAGAAATAATAAAACTTCAAATATACTATCAAATGGTGAGGGATGCCAGGATAGCTCAGCAAGTTCAGCACTTGCCTTGCAATGGTGAGGTGTGGGGATCAAGTCCAGGCTCTGGCTCATGCAAACCCACATGCTGAACTGTAGCACAACTGGTAAACACTGGGATGGCTCAATGGGGAATGTTCCTGCCTCCCATGTGAAAGGCCCCTGTTTCAGTTCTTACCCCCTGTAGCCCTACGTCCACCTATTTGAAACCACACCACAACTAATGATGTACAACAATGGAGACTGCTCTGGGACCTCCCCCCTTTTCTCTCTCTCTCACCTTCTCTCAAAATAATAAAATAAGTCTTTGGGAAAAAAACAAAAAAACAAAAAACAAAAAACAAGATCAGAGTTAAAGAACTCCCAAACTTAGGTCTGTTGCCAAGACACTAAACTATGGCCATGAATTTAGAGGAACCAAGATTGTATTGCTTACTGAAGACTTTTAGGGATCACTGCTCTTGGATGGACACTTGATTTGCATTGAATATCCCCAGAAAACATAAGAAAGTGTATGTCAACTCTGACAGTTATCCAACAATTAAGACTTTATTGAAACTGAATGGAGACTTTTCTAGACAACAGTAGTCCAGACCTGAGTTGACCTTGGAATGCTACTTTAATGCATTTTTAGTGTTTCTCTGGTTGAAGAAGCTTTTATAGCAGGGAGTCACTATTGTATTTAGTTTTCATAGAATCTGTTTGGTCCATAATCAACACCTGAGAATAGCATGGGACATCTAGAAGAAACCCATTTAGTACATTGCAAACGTTATTAATGATACCATTGAGTGAGATATTAGTCCACTATATTTTTAGCAGCTGCAGGTTCTAATGTCAGCCAGGTTGATTCAGAATTCATTTCCTCTAGGTGGAGGGATTAAATACCAGAACATTTTATTATCTGTGACTCACTCAGATATGTTTTAAATGAATTTATGGATTTTAAAGCCCTCACTAATGCTTTTCATGAGAAAGAAGCTATGCCACAGAACTTCAGAAAAATACTTCCTAGAACTTAAATGGGTAAATAAATATACTATATTGCATATTTTGAAGTTTCTAAGAGAGCAGATCTTAAAAGTTCTCATTATGAGAAAAAGAATTGTAACTATGTAAGGTAATGAATGTTATTAGACTTATTATGGGGATCATTTTTCAATATACACAAACATTGAATCATTATGTTGTACACCTGAAACTAATATCACATTATATATCAAATGAACATAATTAAAAATAACTGTAAGAAAAAAACCAATGTATGTGTGCATGTCATGCTAAGGCAAAGAGGCACTTGGCAGCGCTTTGTGCTTGACGAGCAGTAGGGAGTGCAGTTTGGTTGGGTTGTCGACTGAATGAATGGAAGGTTCACCGAGATAGCTCTAGAGAGGCTGGGGCCAGAATACAAAGGAATGTGCACAGATTGACCTGCACATTTATGGTCTTCAACGGGGTTTTTCAGTGAAGCCCCTGGAATTCTGAGGAATTGCTCCAGAACTTTCTTTTGTGGGTGAGAGCCAGGGAGAGAGAGGGAGGCTCTTCGCCAGTGGTTCTCAAAAGTACGATTCCTGGACCAAAGGCATCAGCATCTCCTGTGTACTTCTTTGAAATGCAAATCACCTGCCCCAATCAGATTTCCTAAATTGGAAAATTCGAGATGGTTCCCAGCAATTTGATTTTTAACAAACTGTCTAGGTAATTCTGATGTAAGATAAAATTGAAAACAAATGATCTATGCCTTCCACTCCAGCTTCAACAGAATAAACCTTTTTGCCTGTTTAATATATTGTACTTCTACCTGAAATTTCATTTGAGAAGGGGTCCAAGGGCTTTAAAAAAGTGAAAATCAATACTATAGGCAACTGGGAAATGGGGACTATTAAAAGGTTGCCCACTGTAATTGCAAAATCAAAGGAAAGTGAGGTAGGATTTTTTAATGCTGAACTTACTGGTCCTAATGACTGTCAATGGCCTCAAAAATCATCATTCATAATCAACTAACACCAGTTCACTTTTAAATACTTCTGTTTTTCTCATCTTTTTTTCTTACTCTTTTTTTAAATGGCCATGTATTTTGAATGAGTCAGAAAATAATTTTCAAAAGGAAGTGAACTGAATGCCCTCAAGACATGCATACATGTAAATGAAAATACTAACAGAGAAGTCTACTAGTCCTGTCAAAATACATATTTTGTGGTAGCTTTCTTTGCAAGGGAGGTATTTTCAAGTCTGACAGATGCTTACGAGCAAGAACAGCTGTGATAAAGAAAAAAATAAGGTGATTCATGCTAAATAGTTTTCAAGTCAACTGGGTTCTAAAGACAAAATTTGGCAGAGGGTACAAAGTACTTGTGGTAACAACGCTATGACTTGTGTAATGAGAATGCACACAAGACACCAAAAGTGGAGAAGCTATTTCTGAAAACACCAGAGAAGTATAAAGAGAAATCTAATGTTTATAATTTTTTTAAAAGTTTCTGAAAGAGTAGTCCATGAACCATTCTTGTCGGAATTACCTGGAGTTTTATTTAAAATACACTTTCTGGCACCTCAGCCCAGGTACACAAATCAGGATCATTAGGGGCATTTGGGCCTTCTTTTTCTTAAAAATTGTATGTATGTATTTATATTGTTTGAGAGGTGAGAAGAGAGAGGGAATAGAAAAGAGGAGAAGGGGGGAAGGCTCAGAACAATTTCCATAGTTGTACATCATTAGTTGTGACACACTTTCATTCTACACAGGTGGATGGACATGGGACCATGTGGGGTGGGAACTGAACTGGGGGCCTCCCACATGGGAGGTGAGAACCTTCACTTCCATCCTGGTGGTTACCAGTTGTGCTATAGTTCAGCATATGGGTTTGCACAGGCCGGATTCAATCCTTGGCCCATGCTGTTGCAAGGCAAGCATTCAACCTGCTGAACTATACCAGCAACCCCATTTGTGCCTTCTAATGCTTTCCTGGTGATTCTCTGGCATGCTAAAATGTAATAATCCATGCTTATGTTGAAAGTTTTCTATATAACAAGCTGACAAAAGTTAGCTAAGAAAATCTCAGAGGAACATAATTGATACATTTTTAATCTTTATTTGGCCTCAATGGGCTATCTAAGTTATGGGCAGTGGTTTCCTAAAATGATTTCTTCAATTACCTACCTCCCTGTTTTTTTGATGTTTGCTATTTATGTTCAAGGCTACATTTTTCCATCTTGGCGTTGAGCAATTATAAAGTAATTCTAATCATTATAGAGACCTGATTGGTAAATTTAGATCAATAAACATTTTCTCTCACTAGTAATTTCCCCCATAAACTCTAGATAAAATTTTTGAGGTCAATGCTTAATTCTCCCCATGTTGATATACATGGAAGAATCAAAAAGAAAACTGTAAGACCCAAGTGTTTATTTTGTTTTGCTTTCCTAAATAAATGAAGCTAATCTAACTTTGTGGCACTTGGATACAATGACTCATGTATCTATATAATTATACCTTTACAGATTCCACTGAGAAAAATTGTAATAATAATCTCTCCATGAAAATTTCACCATGTACTCCAACTTATGACTCTTTCTGCCTTCTAACACCTAATTAAAAATTATTTATTATATTACTTTATATGATATTATAAGTCTTAAGGAAAGGCATACTTCTTGCTTAAAACAAGCATTCAAAAAGTACCTGGTGATTGATTGATTTGAAAAGTCTCATTATCAGTTCTATCTTTAAGTTTTCACTTAAATTTTAAATATAGATACACTTACATACATATAAAAAATAAACAATTATAGGCATTAATATATATATTAAATTTTATCAGATTAAGTTAATTTATTTACACTGAATTTAAGTTTATATAATTAAATTTTATAATACAGACACACACCAGCACACAGAACACCACCACACTACTCATACAACTTGTTTCCATTGCCAACTCTCCTCCAATGCTATTCAGGTTGATTCTGTGTCAAGTTTTATGAGAGAGTAAAATATTAGATTATTCTTGCTCATCATGCCTCAGTTGGATCCAGTTTTTGTTGGAAAAGGGACAGAGAGGAAACAGTCATTATATGGTCAATTTGTGGATAATTAACATACCTAGTTCCATTAACTAGATTCTTGTGAACAATGCTATAGTCACGCACTTTGTCCTGTGTGCTTTTGGAACACTTTATAAATTTATCATAGCACGTATGAGCTAGTTAGCTGTATTCATGTCTGTTTTTATCTTTTTCTTTTTTTTTAAAGACCTGTTGTGAGAGAAGGTGGGGGGTAGGGAGAGCCCAGAGCAGTCGTCATAGTTGTACATCATTACTTGTGATATGGTGTCATTCCACACAGGTGGAACTGGGGCTATGCAAGGCAGGAGCCAAACTGGAGGCCACCCACATGGGAGACAAGAACCTTTACCACTGAGCCATCTCAGCAGTTACCAGTTGCGCTGTAGTTTACCATATGGGTTTGCATGGGCCAGGTCTGGGAATCAAACCCCAAACCTCACAATTATAAGGCAAAAGCTCAACTGCTGAGCTATCCTAGCATATTACCTGTCTGTCTTAGTCTCCATTAGACAGTCCCTGACAGTTAAGGCCATGTCTTACTCATTTTCTAACAGTTCCATGCACATAGTAAGCACACAGTAAATGTTAATTTGAAAACCAATTTACAAGAACAAAATGAAACTTTCATAAATAAAGTCATTAGTATCCTTGTCTGTACAAGATGTTTTCAACTTTCCTTATATTCCTCTGAGAAATTTAAAAAACAGAATCAAGTTTTGACATGCCTTCTTATAGAAAATTCTAGAAAAGAGACAGATAAAATGAAATTGATAACTAAAATAGAGTCAGCATGCTTGACACTTGTTTGCTTTTTTCTCACTTGACATTGCAATTATGTCTAAATCGTGCTGGAATACAAACCATTGCTATCAATTACTTTTTTTTCCCCAGCAGATCTTATAGAGACAAATGATAGGGCTGTGACTTCCTTCAACTTTAGGTGGAAATCTCTTGAGCAGAAGAAAATATTAGTGACCACTGTACAGAATGATATGCTCTATGAAATATAAGGTACATCTGAGTTTCTACAATAACTAGTATTCCAGCTACTTTCTTTTGTCTTTGGTCATTTTTATATGTCTTTTGGAAAGAAACAAATATTTGCCATGTTTCTGCTAGGATATAGTTTTATAATTTGAAGCCATGCAACATAGTTTTTCTTTTTCATCTCCATTTAGCCTTTACCTCAGCTAACGCAAAAATGTAGGGACTCTTAAGTTCCCCCTACACAGGAAAATCAGATTTTTATTTGGAATATATTATGTATATATTAATCCCATTCACTAAAAAGAAAGGATAATTATGTAATATAGTAGAGATGCTAAATATTGCTGCCATGGCAATCATATTACAGCATATAAATCAAATTAACACATTGTACATGTGAAATTTACACTATGTTATATGTCAAATATATTCAATTAAAAAAAATTAACAAACAGTTTTGGGGATGCTGGAATAGCTCAGTGGTTGAGTGCTTGCCTTGCAATCTCAAAGTCTGGGGTTTGATTCCTGGCCCTGGCTCTGGCCCATGTAACTCATATGCTGAACTGTAGCACAACTGCTAACCACCTAGTTAACTCAGTGGTGAAGTTTTTCACCTCCCACGCAGAATGACCCCCCCCCCCAGGTTTAGCTTTTGCCCACCATGGCCCCACATCCACCTGTGTGAAATGGAACAATGTCACAACTAATGATGTACAACTACAAAGACCGCTCTGGTACCTCCCCGCTTCTCTCCCTCTCTCACTCTCTTTCACTTTCTCTCAAACAATAAAATAGATCTTTAACAATTAACAGTCTTTTGGTAATTGCCCTACTGATAATTTGCCAAAAGTTATGAACAGAGTATTTAAAAGCTCTAAAGCATTCTGCTACTGCAAGTTCTACTTCTTGTCCTAGAATGTTTAAAAATAGTCAATCTAGATGATTATTTTTGGATAAACATGCCAAAATAAACATGAGCATCAGTAATAAAATTCAGATTAATGAAGAGCATTATCTCAGAACATGTATTCATTCAGATGCCTTTTGACTCTGACATTTTTCATCCATGCAATTCTTTCCCACTGAATGATAAATGAGAAGGTAGACCACATTTCTTTGCAATCTGAGACTTAGGTTGATAATTATCAGGCCAAGTATTATCTGACTTCAACTTTCAGGCACCTGCAACCTGAGAGGTTTTCCTGACCACGGGTACCTTGCTTAGTCAGACACAGCATAAAATGGCATCCTAGTGTTTAAAAATTCTGCTAATTGAATTTAATGCTACTTAGAGAGCTTTCATCTACTTATGTTTGCAGTGTTAAATCATTTATGATTCAGAAATAAAATTTGATAATATTTTTAAAGCAATGAATTAATTAGGGAAAGTGACTTGTGACTCATTCTAAACTACAACAGATGAGAACTAGAAAATCCAGTATAACCATATGGAATAAAGAATTTGGCCATTTCTTTCAGAGACTATATGCCACAGAACAGAGATAGAGAGAAAAAGGGAAAATAATAATTTAATTCTAATTGTCTCCTAGTTTATTCAAACCCTGTTGTACTGTGTGATAAATACAGTTATGTCTTTTTCTACCTTAAGTAATCTCATCTACAAAAGTTAATTAGTCTTGCCAATTGTAATTTGCTTCCATAGTGATTTCCTTTTAAACTCATTCTTGGAAGGTGGCCAATAACAGGGAATTTAAAGGCAAGATATCAAGTTCACAAAGGTTAAAATAAAGGTATGAAGATTTTATCCACTTCTTTAAGGTTATAAAATGACAAGCTATATAGCTGAATCTTGGGCCTGTATTATTTAACAACCTATAAATAAACTTCAAAAAAATTTTTTTTAAAGATTTATTTTATTGTTTGAGAGAAGGTGAGAGAAAGAGAGAGAGAGAGAGTGAGTGAAAGGGGAGGGCCAGAGCAGTCTCCATGGTCGTACATCATCACTTGTGACATAGTTTTATTTCAGACAGGCGGATATGGGGCCATGTGTGGAAGGAACTGAATCCGGCGCCTCCCACATGGGAGGCAAGAACCTTCACTGCCATGATTACCAGTTGTGCCACGGTTCAGCACATGGGTTTGCATGGGCGAGAGCTGGGATTCAATCCCCAGACCTTTGGTTACAACTAAAGGGCTCAACCTGCTGAGCTACCCTGGCATCCCAGAACTTAAAAAAAAATTTTTTTTAAAGAATTTATTTTTATTGTTTTTGATAGAGACAGAGAGAAGGGGGCCCAGGTCAGTCTCCATAGTTGCACATCATGAGCTTTCTACATAGTTTTATTCCACAGATGGGCATGAGGCTGCGCAGGGCAAGAACCAGACAAGGGCAAGGGCTCAGGGCTGTACAGGGCAGGAAACAGCTGGGGGCCTCTCAAATATGAGGCTTGCCCAGGTGAGAACCAAACTGGGGGCACAGCCCAGTTTAGCATTTGGGTCCGCAAGGGCCGGAGTCGACTCGATCCTCAGTCCCTGGGGCTACAAAATGAGCGCTCAACCCACTGAGCCATCCTGGCACCCCCAACTTAAAAAATTTTAATCATATTAAATTACCAAAGTAACTGAAAGTAAAAATGAGTGATTTCAAATTCCAATTCAAGTTATATAAACAGGGTGTATACATTGCCTATAGTCAATTTACATGTAAAATCATATACACTTATTTATGTGTTTATTTATATAAACAAATTTTATATTTATATTTATCTGTAGTTTATTTGTAGTGAAACACAAACCAACTCTGTTGGACTTTGTTGGAGAAATCAAAGAAAACTCTTTCTTGGTGAACCAAATCTAGGTGCGCTAATTCTTTTTCTCTCTCTTTTTTAGCATAAAGGAAGCACACAACTATAAAATAATTTCCTTTGGAAATAATTTTTTAAAATTGGCTTCATATGTGTGACTACACAATTCCATTTAAAGCTAAATAAACATGATTAATTCTGGCAGTTGTTCAGATAGCACACAGAAACATTCTGAATGCATTTTATCATGATAAATTTATAATTCCTTTCCTGGAATAGCAAGAACATACTTTTAACTAAAACACTATATATATATATATATATATATATATATATATATATATATATACACACACACACACACACACATATATATATATATATATACATGTATTTATATATATAAATACAAAGCTTCTCTTTAAACTTCTATTTTCTTAATAACCATTTTAAGTGTTTCTTTACTATTTTAAAATTTTAACTTTAAATAATTTCCAATACATAATATTATATCTTAATTCATTTTCTCCACACAAGTTATGTGCATGGCTTCACGTTCTTTGATAATCAGTCATGATTCATATGTTTGTATCTATCTCATACAGATTGTGCTCTTGCATATTTTGACCATAGAATAATTAGAACTAAAGTTAAACTTTAGTTTGAAAACTAAAACTGTCAAAGTTAAAGGGGCATGACATTTCTTACTCTTAATTTTCAGGCTGGGGTACAGTGGTCTGGGTGGGGGAAGAAAAATAATCCATATGATGTAGGATTAATTAGCTTGGACACAGGTTTAAAACCAGGAATGCACTGATTTTTATCTTTTTGAAATACACAGAATAAAAAAAAATTAAGAAATTATAATGCAAAATAGAAGCTGAAAGCAACTTAAATCATTTATATGTTTAAAAGACATTATCATTGAAATACTCCTACATGGGAAACACTAAGGCACATACCAGAAAAACTCCTGACCTGGGATCACGGCCTATGTGGCCTTGGCAAAACACTTAATTTCTCTATGTATCTGTCTCACAGGTTCAATAATATAGAGTCCCGCCAAGCTCTACAATGTTACACATTTCTCTGTTACTAAAGCAGGGCCCATAACCAAAGATTTTTTTTTAACATTTTCAAGGTACACAACCCTAGATGAAAACAAAAAATAGTCACTAGGTACAGACTTTCATTGTATATAGACCTAGAAAATGTAAAATGCTGAGATGAACATCTTACTTTTTCATTAGTTTTCTGAAAAGAAAATGCGCCTTCTGAACACAAACTTATATCTACTTTTTAAGAATGCAAAAAAATAATTATGAGCACCAGGAAACAAAAAATAAGCAAAGGATACAAAATGTATCTTTCTTTAGTTATTCAGAAAAAGAAACAAATTGCTATATTGAAATCAATGATAATTGTGGGTAAATTTTTAATAGAACAAAGCACAGTTAAGGATCTTGAACTCTGGTTGGTAATAGACAAGGAGGCATTTGGGCTAATGTTCTCTTTTTTTTTTTTATCTCCTTGGCTATAAAAGAACCAATATTTACTATCAAAGAAGACAATTAAGGTAACTTAATTAAATTTGTCAGTAAGCAAGTCCCAACTTCATGCTTAAACAAAAATTAGATCTTTTACAAAAAGAAAATCAAAAGCTTCAGAGTCTAAAATCACTGTCAGCATTTGCATGTTAAGTTAAGCTAGAGGCCCTATGCGTCCCATCATTCCTCCTTTCACATATGGAGGTCCATGCACTTGCTAGGAAAGGGTGCTGATTTCAGGGCTCACCTGCAGGGCTGGATGGCTGGCAAGGACAAGAAAAGAGTGGGGAGAGGAGATGGTTGAGCTGTCACGCTGAGTCTATTTCAAGGCAGACTGAGAGAGTTGCAGGGAGTAGAGTCTTGAGGTAGGCAAGCTCACTTTTACATTGTAACTATAAGTGTGTCTACTTAATAGGTATACTATGAGTTATTTGAAGGTAGGACGAGCATGTTCTTCTTCTTCTCATCTCATATGACACACAGTAAAAATTATTGCATGTTTATAGACAGGATGAATAAAAGACCCCCATCTCCTCTGAGGCTCCCTTTTCCCACTCGTTTCATGTATTAGAAGAAGTGATTAGGTTAGGAAGTTTCTTATTTAAAATGTAATGGCTCCCTTGAGTCTTCCTTCTTAAACTTGTTCACTCCTTCAAATGAATTACTTTGATCTGTGAGGGCCCGAATTTCACAATTCACTGAGTAGGACCTCAGACTGGATGGGGCTGGTGGCTTTAAACAGTGGAAAACAGCATTGTTGGGATGATAGACCAAGGAAAGGACATGAGGGGTTCAAGAAGAATTTATAAAGGGCCAGAGAGATTTCACTTGTATAGCCAATTTAGAGAAATCTGACATCACACACTGCCAATTGTTTTTGTAAATATTTAGCATTTGTAAATACATACATAGCAGGTTGGTGACCCTGGTGTTTGGTGGCAAAACCTGAAAGCTATATGTCTCAGCTTCTCTTGAGTTACTAACCTGCATTACATGGTCCAGACTAGCTGTGCTTCATGTGTTAAAACCCTACTTCTGCTTCTCATTATTGGGAGGAGAAAAACAGGGAAAGAGAAATGAAGAAGCAAAAGGAGACCGCATCCTATCTCTTCCCCTCCTCTTGATCTTCAATGTGGTCTAGGGTAGCTTTCACGGAATTTCCTACTTCACAGGACATTTAGGATAGGTCCCCCACATTCATGCCGACCACCCTCTCATGCCAAATGTCTTAACTAATACCCTCTCTTCCAAGCTTGGAACACAGGCTTTGCACTCATAGCTCTCCCCTGTGGCCTAACAAATGACCTACCCGCCTTCTTCTGAATATTTATGCCCAAACGCCAGGATGTCTGATGCCCGTCCACTGCCATCACAGACAACAACCGGCACAGGAGGGGTGTCTCGAAGGTACTCCAAGACAATCGAGATCACATTGGGTCCTCCTTCCACAATGAGTGCCACCACGGGAACACCTTGACCGATTCCTGCATTAAAAAGGAAAAGAAAAGGAAAAGAAAAAAAAGAAAAAAAGAAAAAAACAAAAAATTCACAAAGCCAGCAAACCAAAGAAACAAAAAAGAGAAACAAAAAGCACAAACTAAAATTACTGAGCACAGGGAGAGGTAACAACATATGAGGGAGAAAATACTGAGTGATAATTTAAGAACACCCTTTGGTAGAATGTTACCCCCAGAACATCTGTTTGACTTTGCCCTCTCCCCAAAATTTTCAAGCTTCTGGGGTCAGTTAAGGCACTGGTTACCATACTTTATAGAGGAGGGTAAAGGGGGAGGAGGAGAGAAAGAAATTGATTAGTAGGTGAAGCATTGGGCCAGTAGCAAAAATGTTGGAGATAAAGGTGACTTTAAGCAAGTCTGGTATGTGTACAATGGTTCACTTTCTTATATGAAAAATGGGAAGTTAAAAAATGCCACCTTTCTGAAGTCATCACAGTGGTAAGAAAAGGCCCATAAGGTTCTTTTTTATTAAATGCTATCAAAATTAGTTGGGGGCATATTTTAACTTAAGTCAACTACTGGCTAAATTATCAGTGTATCACTGACCATAAACGATTAGCTTGATTATTGTTTCTGAAAAGCGTAATAGTCATAATAAGGTCCCAGGAAACATGGCATTTGCAATCTGCCATTATTTTATCCTTTATTATGGAGCAAGGTGCCAGGCTGGCCAGAAAATATTTGTTAAATTCAGCTAGATTTAGGAGTTTCACAGACATTTCCTAAAGTATTTAAGCTATTTGTGTTGGGCCATAAGGCATTGCTGTTTTCAAGTGACAATTGCCATAACATCAGTATTAACATATGGTTCAACCTAACATGTTAACGAGAAATATTAAAAACAAATGTCTGTGAGAGATGTGATGACTAAGAAATTAAATTCATCTTCAAGTACCATCTTAAGTATCATCATGGCTCTTTGAATAATTTTCTTTTGCTCAATTTGGTATTATACTGTATAGTCTTATTCTATCTTCTCAGAATAGTTAGGGAATTTTGCAGTACCATAAAAATGAGTTGGTTTGTAGGGTACACAAAGCAGTTATTTTAAAAAAGAACAAATCAAGATTCTGTACCAGTTCTATAAATATTAACTAAAAATAAACCTCAGTCATCTCAGCTCTCCCTATTTCCCTCTTCTGCTTTGGTTTTATTTATTTAAAAGATTTATTTTATTGTTTTTGACAGAGAGAGAGGGAGAGACAGAGAGAGACAGAGAGAAGTGGGAGGGCCCAGAGCAGTCTCCATAGTTTTTCAACATAGTTTCATTCTACACAGGTAGGCAGGGACTGTGTAGGGTGGGAACCAGCTGGGGGGCCTCCCTCATGGGAAGCACACTCCAGTTCAGCATATGGGTCTGCACGGGTTGGGGCTGGGACTTGATTCTCGAACCCTGGGGCTACAAAGCAAGCTCTTAACCTGATGAGCCATCCTGGCTTCCCCATGGTTTGGTTTTATATCAGGAAACTGCTTCCTTGTGAGAAATAATAGTTTGGGGTTTGGTTTCTCACTCCATTAATAAAAGATTTTATTTGACTTGCATGGCGTGGTTTACTTCTAAAGTGTAAGTACATCAGTCTCCAAGGGCTGTCTTTCTTCTCAGTCAATATTCTTCATGGCTTGATTTTCATCTTCAAGGAGTAGTCCAAAATGCCAGTTATACAAAAATGGGTGCTGTTTTAAATGTACATGTTAAAAATGTAAGAAAATGACAATTGCTGATCAAGGCAAGATACCAAGATTTCTTTTGTTCTCCAGAGGGATTTGGGAGAGAGAGAGGACTCAGGGTCCCATCAGAGTTTTCTGTGCATGGATAAATTTTGAGAGTTCCTCCTTCAAATCCAAGGAGAAGGAAATGAAAGGTCATGCTGCTTCCATTTGGCCCAAAAGCCCTTAATGACTCACACAAAAGGTCACTTTAAAATTCTGTTTGGGTGTCTGTGAAAAAGATCCTTTGCCCTCTGCTGCTAATTATGAGCATTAAGAAAATTCCTTTTGAAAGTCATTTTTAAGATTAGTAGCTAATTTGAAATGTTAATACAGCAAATTTATTTTGGAGGAGAAATTGCTGACAAAAATACCCACTCCTATATCCCATATAGATTTGTGTTTTTATGTGCCTTGGAAAAGAGTCTCTTTTTCAATGTTTAAAGTTATTTTATGAGGTATTTCTCAAAGTACTATACTGTTTATTATTCCCTTTTGCTTTAGCACATGCTCATATATTGCTTCATACCAAGGAATGATGTGCTAAATCTGAAGTGTTATAACGAGTAATATATTTAGACTCATTCTAGGATCTTCAAAGAGAGGCCTTTGCCAAATACTGACTTGTGAGCACTGATTTTGTCAGTGGGATCTTTATTGCAATTCACAGACCAACTGTGATCCACTTAGTGTTCTCAGAGGAAGAAATCCTAGAGCAGACCTTCTAGAATGTTCCAGTGATCTAGAGTCTAACAGACAATAGGCAAGATGGCTGAAAAGCAGTCTTCACTTAGAAAGGATACATAGATGCAAAGGCTCATTTTTTACAGGAGTATTTGAGAGCAATAATCTGTCAGTTTTCTAGCCAATGTATTTCTCAAGGAATCAAATTGTTATAACCTTAAGTATAGAAACAATTTACATAATCAGATTTCTTATATTTGGAATAAAACTATTAATTAAAATAATAAAAAACCGATATTAATATTTCAGTGCTAAAATTTGATGTAGCAAAGCATCAAAATATCATCTACTTCTTCAAAAATATTGAATATATCTAATATATCTATGCCTCCAAATTCTCTCATTTCCTTCAGTAATGATACATGGAAATTTGTTCCAGAGAGAATAAAAGTCCCTATAGCCTAAACCAGAAGCATTTTTTAATTTCTTAGTTATGATTGGTAGAGAAGCAGATGAAGCCTGAAAATATCATCATCAAACTTGCTAAGGTAACATTAATCTTCATACACACACACACCAATTTTGTTTTTATGCAATGGAAATGATATCAAATAATTAGTAATAACCTAAAGCAATGGTTCTTAGCTTTTTTTTTTTTTTATAGACAAGGACCTTTGAATACTTTTGTTAATCTGATGAAAGCTAATGGCCCTTGAGAAGAATAACTGCACATATACGGTCACAAAAATATTTCCATTCAATTTCAAGGGATTCATGGATCCATGAAAACTCTTCATGAAAAATTGCCAACAAAACCCCGCCCTAAATTAAATACATTGTTGTATCTTCAGAGTGCATCAGTTTGTGTTCTTCTCTGAAGCTCACTGAGGCCTTTGAGACAAGTTTCAGAGTGGGTTTTTAAACAAAACTCTATGCTCAAGAAAACTATATTATATTATTGCTGCCCAGTTATATTGATCATCTAAACTCTCTAGGGTGAAACACTATTTACAGGATACCTCCCTCCCTTTATTGCACTCTCTTTCTTATTTTCTTTGTTTTCTCTGTTCACTCTTTCTTTTCTAAATTACATTTTCAACATAGAATATTAAATAAATCCCTACAGAAATTCACAAATTTACAAAATAAAATCTGTAGTATGTAACTTCATTAGTAAAAGAAAAGCTTTTTAAAATATCAAGAATAGTATATATTTTTATTACTGACATAAAAAAAAAACATTTTGGGTGGGAGCTAGGTTAGCTCAGGGGGTTAAGCGCTTGCTTTTGGAGCTCTGAGGACTGAGGATCAAATCCTAGCCCTGGCCTGTGCAGACCCATATGCTGAACTGGGGTGTGCTTCCCATGCAGGAGTCCCTAGTTTGGTTCTTACCCTCTGGTTAGCCTCTGGCTCAAGGGGATATGTCTCCCATATGGGAGGCCCCCAGTCCAGTTCTTGCCCTGCGTAGTCCCCGCCCACCTGTGTGGAATGAAACTATGTTGAAAACTGATGACATAAGACTATGGAGACTGCTCTGGGCCCTCCTCCTTCTCTCTGCTTCTCTCTGTTTCTGTCAAAAACAAAACAAAACAAAACAAAACAAAACAAAACAAAACAAAACAAGAAAACCAACCAACCAAACAAAAAACCCAATAAAATAAATTTTAAGAAAAGAAAGAAAACTTTCGGGAATCTACTGCAGATCCAGCTGGAAGCACAGGGCCAACTACCATTTTCTTCATTCTTATAATAAGCAATAAAAATTCCTTTGAATATCCTCACAAATGTATGCTTTGCTCAGCTAAACCCATTCCCAAAAACAGTTGTTTAGACTTACAATTTTAAAAAATACAATCTCTATTATTCACAAAAGTATTTTCGTTTTAGCTAGATCCCACACAGACCTTTGTGTGTGTGTGTGAATACTTGTTCTTTTAGTTTTGGTAGGTTAATTCTTTAGTTGATTGCAATAATTTTTCATTTTCTACTATAACCAAAGACTTGCAGTAGCTCCCAAAGATTTTCATTAGAATTTAATTTCAGAGCAATGTACATTTGTTTAAGAAGGAAGAGACAAGATACTTGCCACACTCTGTCTAGCTTTTGCAATTTTGGAACTGGAAGCATGAGCATCTACAAATATGTGAGTTTGAATAATGGATTTAGTAGCTAGAATTCAAGATTGACCTAGGGCTTTTAACTTACGAACTTAACCCCAATCAATTGTTCTTTGCCAAAGACAACCTTGTTTTTTTGTCACACCTTGTTGTGACTACTATGTAATTCAGCCTCAGCTCCCAATAAGACAAAAAGTGTCAAAACTGGCTTAAATAAAGATTGGATTGGGTGTTGTAAGGAAGGGAGGTGGCAGAAATAGAAAAATGCCTTAAAATTTCAAAGTTTCTCTCTCTCTTCCTCTCTCTCTCTCTCTCTCTCTCTTGCTCTCTCTCTCTCTCTCAATGTGGGGCCATAATCTATGATCAGTTCAGGCACTTGTGAAAATGTTTGGTGTGTTGTAGTGAAATGCCTAGATAACTGAGAACTTTGATCAAATTAAATTAACACTTTGATTTTATGTCAGATCTAAAATGCTATGGGCCTAAAGAATAGTTCATTTGCTGTTGGAAAATGATTCATATTTATATGGAGATAGAACATATGAGATCAACCTTTAGCTAAATCTTAATGACCAAGGCCACAGATCATGTGATTATTACAGTCTAGGTCATTTAGAAAGAACATTCAAACTTTATGTAAGAGTTGACTTCCTAAAGATTTGAGCAATCCAAGACTGAGTCTGTCAGTGGTGGGGGACATTTCTACTTAACAACTAAAGCCATGTAGCAAGAACATGGACACAATTAATACACTGGCCTTGTCAGCTCTGGAATTGTCTATTCAAGACAATAGAACTATAACTGAAATATGTCTGACCTTACTTGGAAAAGGATAATAAATCCAAATTAGTAAATCTTGATAATGTACTCAACCTGGTGAATGTCAAACCCAGTGTAAAGCAGTGATATGTGTCATTATTACTACATTTCCATTGCCACTACAATTCTGTACCTAAACTGATGCTCAAGAGAACATTTGTAAATATAAAGTACCACACACACTGTTAAGCAGTCAAAGTAAAAACACAACGAGATGCTTTACTTGTAGATATTTATGGTTCTCTAGTGGGGAAGAAATTCCTTGAAAGATGGCTAGGGTATTTCCATGAGGTTGAGACTTTCCAGGGCATACATTTCCAACCCACTTGAGGACTAGGAAGGGGTAAAAAAATAATACGAATCTCTTAAATATCTCTTTCTGCCATTACCAATTACAATGGCAGCTCCCTTCTTGGTATTTAACTTATTGGACCCCCCGCCATATGCAATCTTTCCATATTTAAAGCTAATACCAATATTCCAAGACCCCTTGGCATCTACCATATTTTCCGGCGTATAAGATGACCGGGCATATAAGACGACCACAGTAAAATTAGGGGGTCGTCTTATACGCCGGAAAATACGGTACATCTCAGCACATTTGGAGCCAAGAGGTTGTCAAGAAACTGCAGATACGAGTTTGGATTCATAGGAACATGTCTCTTAGTGATAAAAAATTGACAGTGGTGGTACATTGGAAGCATTTATTATCCTGGGGAAGAGATGATGAAATCTATTGAATTAACTTTGTAAATACCATTTTTGATTTGTTTGTAATATCATTGAAGTAATGTAGTTTGTGAATTGTCAATGCTGCAGATATTTTCACAGAAATCCTGTACTAGTGCTCCACCAGCTGGCTTTCATTCTGGACATTGTTTTCTTGCTTTGCTTTTCTGTGTAGCACTCAGAAGCCAAAGGACAGAACTGAGGGAGGGAATGAATGGGTGGAGTAGGAAATCTTATAAGCTAGCCAAGGAGGTCATTGTGGCATGTGGACTGGAAACACCCACCGTGTCCTTCCTATTCATAGTCCCTTATCAGAGAATCGGACTGACCACAGCACAGAGGGCAGCCTTATTTGGCTGTTTTCCGTGTTGGTTTGATTCCAGACCTGCAGAAGGCTAGATTTGGCTTTTCTGAAACTGGAGTGGAGACCCTGGGCCTCAGGTGAGTAACTGGGAGGGCCTGGATGGGCATCTGCACTTGAGCAGAGCTTCTACATTAGTGGTGGCTTTGATGGGAACATGTGAGTGTGAATAAATAAGCAAAGAAGCCCATATGCAGGCAGAAGAGAAGGGAGCAGAGGAGAGATCATGTGGCCTGAGTGAGAGGGAGGCAAAAGGGTGTGTGTGTGTGTGTGTGTGTGTGTGTGTGAGAGAGAGAGAGAGAGAGAGAGAAAGAGAGAGAGAGAGAGAGAGAAGAGGAGAGAGAGAGAGAGAGAGGATGAGAGAGAGAGGGAGAGAGAGAGAGAGAGAGGAGGGTTCCTGCATTGTACTTTTTAGTACAAGTTATAATCACTTAGCCATAGTTCCTGCGTACAGCCTTTACAGGTCAGGGGTAGAATATATATGTCAAAAACATTAAAAACATTAAAAACATTAAAAACAAATCTTTAAAATTCCTCTTTTACAAAGAGCTGGTGAAGAACTTTTTTTTTTTAATGTTTGAAAATAAAAGAATATTTTGTGACATATGAAAACTATATGAAGTTCAAATTTCAGTATCCATATAAATTTCCTTTTCTCATTAGCAGACCTGTAGTACAAAAAATTGTATTCAATTATATTTTGAAATTCATTCATAAAAATTCTGTACAAATTTTTTTCTCTCTTGTTAAATAATCCTAA
>PVKE010022234.1:0-25752 GCA_004027555.1 Craseonycteris thonglongyai
TCATTGGTAATATTTGCAACAGCTCCTCTTTTACTGTGAAGTTACTAAATACCATTCTCACCATAACTGCCAACTGTGTGGTGTCTGATATATCTGTTGACTCGTCAAATTGCAGAGAGAAGCAGTCACATATTTCCAAGTCAGTCTTTAACTGAGTTTGCAAGTCTTTTGAAATTGCGTGTATTCTTCTTGTGACTGTTACTTGACAACTGTAGGTCTTGTATCGCCGACATAATCTCACGCTTGTTAGAATATTCCTCAAACAAACAATCGGCAGCAGTCAGAAATGCTTCTTTTAACAATTCACCATCCTGGAAAGGTTTTTTCTTCTTTGCGAGCATGTGAGAAATTTTGAAAGAAGCAATGGTTGCCTTTTTAGACTTTTCCACATGTCTAGTGAAAACAGTCTGTTGAGTAGTTCAACTTAATTTTAGTTGATTTATTTTTTTCTTTCTTACTTCAGATTTAAGTGGATAATTCGTATCCAAAGTGGTATGACTTGTCTGAAAGTGACATTCAACATTATGTTTTTTTGGCACTGCAATACTACTGCCACACAACAGGCAAACACATTTACCTTTTAAATTAATGAAACAATATGATTCCTCCCAGTCTGTGTTAAAATTATAGGTTCGTTTTCTCTTATTTGGTCCACTCACTTTAGGACTAAAAAAATCAAAATAAAAATAGTTATAGAACTACAATATCATATCAAATTGCCACCATAATAATAGATGACCTACCTCGCTTTGAGTTCATTTAAAATTGAATCTTTCAAAACACTGTGATCCTAGCTAACCGTCACGACCCGATCAGTCCAGCAACCGCAATCCAAATGGCAACTTCACGTCTCCCGGTTGGGGGGAGGAGAGTTTAAAGAGTGCAGCGGCTAAACAAGACGCGACATGTACAAAGGCGAAAGCTAGGGAAAAACTTATACATACTATATCGCAAACATACCAACGAATATAATAAACCTGTGTAGATACTCCAACAATATTTTAAAATTCTAACAAATGTATACAAATAAATTATAGTTTTACTTAGTGTTTATGAAAAATTTCTGATGCAGTCAAATAATGGCGGGTGCACACAAATAGGGCCACGGGCGCCATTGCGCCCGCGGGCACGGGGTTGGGAATCCCTGTCTTACAGGATGTGAAACTAGAACATCATTGTTTATGTAGTGTAGTTATCATCTAGTCCTCTTTAATCATGGATTTATAAATTGAATTTAATGTTATGTTAAAAGACATAAATGAGAAGTTATTTGGATAAATAAAAGTTACTAATGGAGACACATTAACTAGAATTCTGTTATTTTTGATAGATTGTCATGCTGATATTTTTAGAATGAGGTTTTCAGTGTACTAATGTCAAAATCATATTTTTAAATTTCAGTTTAATGTCAAATATTGAGCATATGTGCCTATTATCCATTTTGAAATGTACAGTTTGACAGTATTTGAAGCTATTGTACTGTATTAGAATACATCAAAATGGTATAAAATATACAATAAATTAACATAACATAACAACATAACATGATATATAACAAGTATAATATGTAATATAATTTAATATAATCATAATAAATATATGTATAATATAAGTGTGTTTTTAACATAATTAAGAAGTAGAAATTGCTGTGGAACCTTAAGCAAATAAAAACTACCTTTCTCTGTTTGAACTTATATAATTATATATATATTATTTATTTCTAATTTTGGCTTCCTCCTTAAAGGCAGGATAAATGATTATACTCACAAATATTGCCAGGCATTTGTGTCTGAAGTGAGTCCGATATGCCCACTTTTAGAGTCTTATAGGCCAGAGTTTATTGAATTCATCTGGAATTTTAGCCATTTTAAAAATGTAAATAAATTATAAATGAAAGAAGCCAAATTGAGTATCACCACTTGTTTGTACTGCAACCATGTTTATGAAAAAAATATGTGGGCTATAAAAGACTTCAGAGAGCAAGTCTGCTCTTTGTATTTTTACTCCTAACTTAATTTTAAGAAAAAATTAAAATGTATACAAAAATAAAACAGTATAATGAAATAAATTAATTCTCATGTATCCATCATTGTGTTTTTTAAAAAATTTATTTTTATTGTTTTTTTTTTTTTACAGAGAGAGAGAGACAGAGAAAGACAGAGAGAAGTGGGAAGGGCCCAGAGCAGTCTCCATAGTTGACAGCGTTAGTTTTCCATATAGTTTCACTCCATAGGTGGGCGCGGGGCTGCACTGGGCAGGAACCGGGCCTGGAGCCTACTGCATAGGCCCTGGCAAGGACTAAACTACCCCAGTTCAGCATATGGGTCCGCCTGGGCCAGGTCTGGAATTTGATCCTCAGGCTTGGGGGCTGCCAGCGCTTAACCTGCTGAGGCGTCCCATCTTCCCCCATCACTGTGTTTTAATAGTTAACAACGCAAATTTAATTTTGTTTCAGCTACCTACTCCATTATTATTTCCTTCACTTTTTACCTATGGAAAGAGACCCAAAGCTGAGTTGGACTTAGATTTTAGATTTCTACCATTGCTCCAATTTGTCATATTGTGTCATCTCCCCCATAGATGGAGGGATGGGTGAAAAAATCTTGAAAAGAATGAAGGTTAATTTTCAGACAAGTATCATTTAAGATTTTGAATTGTGAACTTTCGTATTTCTAGTCTCAGATTTTGAGTTGGAAATGAATGTAATCTTGCAAATTTAATATAGATTCCACAAAGACTATTTGCTAAGTACTCCATGAGAGAGTAACATTCCTCTCTTTATTAAGATGCTATGTTTCTTTTGTTTTCTAAAGAATTTCTATGTATTTTCTTTCACAGAAAATTGTGCGATATCTTTGAGGTTTCTTGGCATTTATGATGTGATGCAACTGAAATTGTCCCTTGGATATATAGAATGTACTTGAAAATGCCTTTTTCAGTATTCCTAGTTACACATTTCAAAAATCGACTGATCCAATACATTTTTTCAAGTTTTCAAATGTATAAAAGTGAGTAGTAGTAGTTAAACTGTGAAAGAATTTTTTAAGGTTTAAAATATGTTTGTAATTGATATTCCTCTACTAATCAGGTGTTTCTGTCATTCATATTCCGTTTATAAGGTTTAAAACTAAAAAAAAAAAAAAAGGCATATTCTTTTTACATTCAAAATTCTTTTGACCATGGCTAAACAAATTATAGAAATAATTTGATAAAAACTATTTTGGGAAATATTCCTTCAGTAGACAAGGAGAAATAATGTCATATTTATGACTCTCATAATGATTTCTTTTCTCTTTATAATTGCTAAGATATGACAACTAAAAAGAATTCTAACCTGTAAGTCATTTGTTACCAACCCTAATTAGGTGACTTATTAAAGAACCTATAATTCTTGATAAAAAATTATGAAATTTATAAAAAGAATTCAGTTCTATTCAGTAACATTTATTGAGGATCTTTAATGGGTATATGGAAATGAATCAAATATGATAGGGTATTGCCAATCAAAGAAAACTGGAATATGGTAAAAAGACACATAATTCCATGGATGAATATGTTATTCTCAATAGCTACATATTTCTATTGTTCTTTTAAGGATGCCGCACCGTATAATTACTGAAGCTTTGTAAGAAACACCAGAAGGCTCTTTCCAAGAGCACTGCCACTACAGGATTTTTATCTCCATTTAAGTAAAATTTTATTCTTTATTTTTGCCCCATTGCCATTTAGTTAATAGTGCCTGACAGGATCCTACTTATTAATGTAGCCAATTTAGAACTATTAGAGCATATTCTTCCTACATTATTTTCTATTCTTGACTAGTAATTGACCAACTATTAAATAACAGCTTTAAAAGTTAACATTTTTGTGTTACACACCCTTAATTGGCATACATCGATTCTGTCATTAATAACTTTATTGCCTACTGTGTGTATGTATGTGTGTACTGTGTGCTTTAATGTTTGGATCTAATTTGTTCCCATTTTCATTACTTTAAAAAAGATTTTCATGTGTTAGGTCCTGCTTCTATAGAATTATGTTAAAATTTTCTTATCCTAAATAAGATTTGGAAAATACTCAAATTACTTAATTGTAAAATTAAGTTGAATCTTCAAGTTACTGATCACTTGGCTTTTACATTATAAATGTTACTGATATCACATTTATCTCTTAAGAACATTTTCTTTTCTGAGTTGTATGCCTTCTTAAGAAGGAAGGATGAATCAAGGAAAATCTAATTAAACATAAAAATCTCATTTGTTTTATATGTTTTCTTTTTCTCTCATCTGTAAAGTGAGTCATGTTTCTGTAAATTTTCTTTCAATTACTTTCTAACACAGTCTTGTTTCTCTTATTCTTTCTGCCCCTTTTCTGTCATTTTTTTCTTCTTTCTGTTCTGTTTGGCTTTCCTTATTATAGGCTGTTTCAGTTCAAAACTTCTTAGCCAACCCATTCTCTTCTGCTTCTATCTCAGTTCTTTGGTCAGATGTTGCCTTTGTATCACCTCTCAGCCAGTTTTAGCACTCCTTTATTAATGGGTTGTCTTTCTTTTTTGAATAGTTGTTCTGCATTCCTCTGTTTGTTGTTTCTTGGTACCTTTAGAGAAATATTTACTTTCCTTTACTCTCCTTCCTCTGGTGTGCAATGAGAAGAAGAAATAAAAACAACCATTGAAGTACAGATATCTGAGATCTGACAATGAAGTTTGCAAACTTGCCACCAATCCCTTCTGTTGGCAGCACTATACAAATAACTCTGTAAGGTTGTAAATCAGTGTCTCACAGCTGGGTTCAAGTCAACGCATGGCAGTGTGTTGCTGAGTGGTGTTCATCACTGTTGCATGTTTTTGTGTGCCATCATGAGAATGTTGGAGCTTGAATTAGAGCAATGAACAAACATTGAATTTCTTGTTCACCATGGCAAGAGTGGAAATGAAATCAGACATGTTCGTCCAGTTTGGTTGGGGATAATGCCATGAATAAAATGGCAGTGTACAAATAGATTAAAAGTTTTTGTGAGGGGAGAGAAAGTGTCACTGATGTAGAGACGTCAGGGTGGCCAGTAATGAGCAGAACTGATGAAGACATGGCAAAAATTTATCAAATTGTGTGTCAAAATTGTCAGATGACTGAGAATGATAGCAGACCAAGTAAACATTGATAGAGAAAAAGAAAGGAAAATCTTTACTTAAAATCTTGGCATGAGAAAGGTGAATGCAAAAATGGCCCTGAAGGAGCTCATTGATGAACAAAAGTGAAAGAAGGTTGAAGTTTTCCAAAACCTTTTTGAGAGGCAAGACGATGTTTTGGTTCATCATATCTTTGGTGGTGAAAGATGGGTATACCAATACAACCCTGAAACAAAGTGTCTAAGTGCACAATGGAAGTCAGCCAATTCTCCATGACCAAAAAAAGTTTCATCAGTTCTTTTTGGATATCGGAGGGATTGTTCATTTTGAATTTGTACCAATTGGACAGTCAACCTAGTTGACTATTTGGAAGTGCTGAAAAGGCTGCGTGAAAAAGTTAGACAAAAACAACCTGAACTTTTCGCCAACAACTCATGGCTTTTGCATTTCAACAATGCACCAGCTCACACAGCATAGTCTGTGAGGGAATTTTTAGCCAATTAACAAATACCTGTTTTGGAACACCTTCCCTCCTCACCTGATTTAACCCCCAGTAACTTTATTTCTTTACCTGAAGATAAAGGAAATATTAGAAGGAATGATGACGATGGCTCTGATGGCCATTTCAGAAGAAAAGTTCCAAAATTGCTTTGAAGGGTGGACTAGGCATTGGCAATAGTGCATAGCTTTTCATGGAGGACTTCAAAGGTGACCATAGGGATACTCAGCAATGAGGTATGTAGCACTTTTTCTAGAATGAGTTCGCAAACTTAATGATCAGACCTTGTACATGGTTCTTTAAAAGGAGTAAGGTAGTATAGATGACACGTTATTTTAGAAAGTGCCTATAGTTCAGAGTAGTTAGATAGAGGAGTTAATTGTTGCCATAAATATGGAGAAAATGTTGCGTGGCTTTAAAAATTTTTTTTGACTTTTGAAAGCTGCAGGAGTATTAGTATAGTCAAAATATCCTTAAAGTTTTGGATACATTTTCATAGATAAGGTGATTATTGTAACGTCTTATTTTATTTATCTGTGTGGCCCTTGGTATTTTATGATAGACCAACATCATCTGTTTTTGTCTTCAAATACTTTATGAGGAAGACCTATCATATATAAGTAAATATAAATCAATATAATTTCTTCTTATAAAGAAGATAGATGTTCTCTTATCAGTACTTTTCTCTGCCATCTCTGTCTTTTTTTCATTTACATTTAAGTAAAACTACCTAGTTATAGTGAATTCATGTGAATAACTTCAGTATTAATCTTTAAGGTTATAGAGAATATGCATATGATAGGATAGAATAGCTTTTAGAATTAATATAAAATCATTACTGACCAAAAAGGATGAAAACAAAACAAAAAATTGTTTTTATAATAAAATGAAATTTAGAATTTCTTCAGTTTCTCATTGTTTTTGTGTGTGTTTGGGGTGTAAGCGGTGTGCTTTTTAGTTTTTTAAAATATCATGACTTCTGGGTTCCTAGATTTAATTTCTTTTTCTGTTATTGAAATGTATGTGTATACTTAATAAGCTGAAGGTATGACTTACTACTGCCTTTATTTCCCTGAAACTTTCTGGGTTCACTTATATCCATTATGACCATTTAGGGTACTATATGGAAATAAAAACTTGGGGATGGTAGGTGGTATAATTGAAATGTAGATCATAATCTGTTCTTTGTTTTACCAAATTAGGTAGGGATTCTGAGGGTACATTTTGAATATTTGTGTATGTTTAGCATTTTGTCCCTTTGTTAGAAATCTCTCAGTGTGACTTGATTTTAATAGGATGTGTTTTGAATTGTGGGCCCATCACTCTTGAAAAGTATTAAGCCCTTTAAACACGCTGGTCAGACCCATAGAGAGCAGCCTACAGGTTTATTTGCACTCCTTAGCCTAAAAGCACAGCATACCCTTCTAGGTTGCACAGCAACAGACTCCTAGCAACAGTAATGGATTGAATCTCTAAGAGTGACCAGGCCGGATGTAATAATAAAGCAAGAGGTACAAACAGTTGTCATGGTTTTCTTTTCACAGTAAGCTAGTTTGATTTGGGGAAGCTTAGCCTTTCAAAAATGGGCAAACTTCTTATAAAACTGTTTATTCACAGAGCTTCTGGTATTCAAATAGCAATAACAGTACCCAATTTAAAAGCCTACTGGTTAAAAATAAATATGTGCTCAAAATCAAACAAAAAGGATTTACGTGCAAAGTTTTCAGGGAATTTTTAAAAACTTTTATCATAAAATTGAACTATAACAAAATAGTTCAAGAATATACTTTTTAAGAATATAAATCATAATATTTGTGCTTCCTTTTTGAGATTCTTCATTTATTGTAATTTTGCGACAACTCTTGTAGTTTTATATACGCAGTTTAAGTGGATGTACATATAAAACTAATGCTTAATAAACTTTTAAAAATTCATCTAAGAAAACAGTTTGAACTAATACAAGCAATGTTTTCTGAAATTATGAACTAATAACTAATTTAAAAGAATTTATTGAAAAAGAATAAAGTAAAATGTACAATCTTACATAGTTACAAAAAAGAAGTCCTGGTATTTGTAAAGGTGCAATATTGTGCTATAACTTTGTCAACATTTCTGTTTATCCTTTAGCGTGTGCTTGCTAAGTAGCCATGAAAAAGATACTAATTCAGATATATTCATAACCTGAAACAGGATGCCTCCATCAAAAAGATTCTCTTATAGCTGCTTGGGTAGGGAGTACAACTACAGCTTTTGACAGCAATAAGCTGTAAATATACACACTTATGAATACCCTGATTTGTTCATCTTTTGTGTCAGCATTTGAAAAAAATTGTTAAAGTGGTAGTTATAGTAGAGAGCAATTACAGTAAAGAGCAGAAATTAGGTATTTATGACCTATTGTATTTTATTAAGAGATACTTATTAAAATGGTACTGCTTACTCTGATTACTTGACAGGTGGTTTAAACAGATTATAAAATACACAGTTTTAGCTAAAGGTAAAGTCAACCTCTTAAGCAAGTCCATGACATAAAATAAGTAAATGGTATAGTATGAACTTTTTTTTAAACAATAAATTTGCTTTAGGTAGAGATGTTTATTAGTGATTAAGTGGCATGCTCTTTTGCATCTCTATAATAAATTACCTACAGTGGCATTTTTCCCATTGAGCTATTTTAATATATCTATCTGATATTATATTAGCTTCCTTAGAGGATCCTGTTATGAGGTATCACATAGATCCAGGGATCAGTGTGACATCACAAAGAAGCTTTCTCCTGCTAATTGATGGATTATTATTCCAATTCAATGTAAATACTACCATTACCAGATAGAACTCAAACTTTAGGAAGTTTTACCACTATAGCAGTGGTTCCCAACCTTTTTCTACTTGTGTACCCATTTAAACCTATTTCTATAAATTGTACTCTTGTTTATAAAACAGCTGTTTTTTAAATACACTTTTGTTTAGTGCCTATGTTAATGTAAAATAGTGGAAATGAGGTAATAAGTTAGGAAAGAAAAATTGCTGTACTAAAAGTACAAACCACAGATTTAATTTTACAATATTTGAATACAGTTAAATATTGTTACTCATTTTTCTTCACGTTCCCCTGAATGGCTCAGCGTGTACCCCCAGGAGTACACATACCAGCACTTGGGAACTGATGCGCTGGAGTATCAGTTTCTGAGATGCTTTCAATGTTCTTTTTCCTCTTACTCCAGGAGAGCCATAGTGAGTTTAATACTTGAATTTAGGTATGTCTTTTACAACATTGAATTGTCTGCTTTTCTAGACAAAAATTTGTTATGTGGCTCTTGTTACCTTCAATGATATATCTGAAGTTTTAGTGATGCTTTCTTTGTTCTATGTATGTATGTATGTATGAGTGTGTGTGTGTATATATGTGTGTGTGTGTATATATATATACACGCATATATATATGTGTGTGTATATAGTTATTTATATATAGTTACTGTATAGCACTTTAGTGAACAGTCCTACCTATCCATTATTCTGAATTGTAGGTTAGCAGTTAAGTAGCCTAATCTAATATACAATCTAACACTTCATGATTTTGTTCCTGTCTTCTGTATCACGAAGCATGGATATGCAGTCTGTGAGTATGAAATCACAGCTCACTCTTGAATATGCAAACACAGATTCAATATGAAGCAGATTTGTGGGAAGATTACTACCCTCAACTGATCTTGAATGGAGACTTTTGTCAGGACCATTACTGTATTAATAGAACTCTGTTGTAGTACTTACATACATGGAACTGTAAAATTTCCACAAAGACCCAAACTATGCTATGTGAAATACTCATGCTAATTTCACATATGTAAATATCCATGACTGCTCATATCTTTAATTGAAAAAAAAAATATATATATATCTGATTGTGTGAGGCCTGTCAACTTGTAAAATTGTTTGGAAAAGATGGGAGTCCTAGTCTTTTGAGTAAAATAGATCTGAGTTTAAATCCTAGCTTTGTGATTTGATAGCTAATTATCCTTAAGCTTATTTCTTTACTACTTTGATCTCTGATTAGTTATGTAAATATAGGGTATTACCTATTGAATTGGGTTTTAAAGTGAAAAAGTAAAATATAAAATGAGATCAGTACATAAAAAGCTTATTTGCCGTGGCAGTCTAGAATGAGCACTGAAACTGTGGTAGCTAATATTGTTATTATCTGTTTAGTTTACTTGTGGTAGGATGTGAGGACAGGGTGGTAGCTGAAAACCGTAACATTGAACTAGATATAACCAGAAACAAGATTGTTTTCAAAAAAGGATATTTTGTTTAGTCATTTTCACTATTGGTCATTGGGTAGGAATTCTTCAGAGTAAACTTATGAAGTGACCCCTCTTTATAGGTTGAAATATTGGGGCAGAATTTTTTAAAGATTATGAGAGTAATAATTGGTAGGAAAAATATGCATTAAATAGATGAAATACTAATTATGTTACATAAGAGGTAGAATTTAGGGGAACCTGGGATGGCTCAGCGGGTTAAGCGCTCATTTTGAAGCCCGGGGGACCGAGGATCAAATCCCAGCCCCGGCCCATGTGGACCCATATGCAGTTCTTGCCAGGGCCTATGTGGGAGGCTCCCGGCCAGTTCCTGCCCTGCGCAGCCCTGTGTCCACCTGTGGAGTAAAACTATATGGAAAACTAATGTCAACTGTGGAGTCTGCTCTGGGTCCTACTCCCCCGCCCCCTCTCTCTCTGTTTCTGTCTGGCAAAAATCAATAAACTCTTAAAAAAAAAAAAAAAGAGGTAGAATTTAAAGAACAGTCAAATTTATTTGTTTTAGTGAATTAGTACAGTGAACCTTATATTATTTAAACATTTAGCCTCTCTTCAAATTTTTCTTCCATCTAAAAACAATGAGCTGAAGTGAGTGGACTGCCCAGCCTTGTGTAAGCACCTTACATCATTGATAGAAGAGAACTGAAAATGAGTATCAGGAACCTCTGCTGAGAAGTAAGGCAGCTGTGGAGCCACTTGGTAATCTGATTACCTTTGATATCTTTTGTCCCATCCCTTATAAAATCTTCAATGTGCTTGCCATTGGTTTACAAAATAAAGTTTTAAGTTTTAACATACAAAGTCAGTCCGTAATGTATCCAGCCATGTGCCCATTCTTGTTATATTGAAAGTGGCTGGATTTTTTCCGGATAACACCCATGTTCTGTTGTTGCAAAAGGAACCATAAAGGCATTTAATATAATGGGAAGGTGTTGTTTGCAAACAAATAGAAGTGGTTTGAAACATAATGATTTGAAATGCCTAGTGGTGTTAAATTGGTTTAGGCAATGGCTATCCTTTTTCAATTCTTTGAAGAAGTTAATGTGGGTTTAAGCTTAAGGAATGGGGGAGGTACAGAATGAGCTTAATGTTGCCTTGCTATTTTAAGACCAAGAATACTGCAGTGGTACTTAGAGCCAAGAGAAGTTAATACTTAGTGTTACTCAGGTACAGTTTTTTGATAAAACCACTAGCTGGTACCAGTAATTTTGCAAATTTTAAAATAATGAACTTTTCTTGAGTGTGACTTTAATGCTTCTGTCGTTAAACTGTTAAATGATACCAGTTTGAAGAATTAAATATTGCCAAAATATTAAATTGGGAAACTTAAAATTAGAGTTAAATTAAAATTATATTCTAAGAGCCATTTACTGATATCAATGAATATGTAACTCTTACACATTTGGTACAGTTGTCCACTTGTAAAAATGTAGAACATAATTGAACCTTTTATACTTAATTGAATATTATGTCCAGCCCAATGAAGATTCATATGTTAGCTTCATAAATAATCTCTCAGCATAGACTTTTTTTCTCTTAAAAATGAAGTATTTACTTTATATTTATCTTTTTTTCCTTGCTACTCTTAGCACTTTGAGTTGTTGAATTGGGGGAATACATATACATATAAATTTGTATACATAATATAAGTACACATACACACACACACATGAAATAGCATACACTTTTCAGTGTAGTCTAAAGTTAGAATTCTTCATATTGAGATAATTATTAGGTGAGAAAAACAAATTAAACTACCAAAATAGTCCAGACTCTCACTACTGGTAATATGTTTTCACAGCAAAGTCCTTTATGCAAACTGTGTACTTTATATACCGTAAATGCTGATCAAAATGTGGATGGAGGACCCCTAGGGGCATCAGCTCTGGGAGACTCTCCAGTTTTCAACTAAATGTCTGTGAGGCTGCATTTTCTTTTTCAACCCAAACAGCAGATTGAGTGCAGAAGTACATGTGAGAAGCTAATTATGTTTATTAAGCAAGACATTAGAGAAGTTTATAACAGTGTAAAACAATACCACTATTAAATTATTTTGTTTTGAAAAATTTAGATATACAAGTATTTCATAAAAATATGTTGATGATAAGATGCATTGGTTTTATTGTCCTCATTTTTAAATTAATATATTACATTTCTCCGTTCTATTTTTTAATGTTATGAATATGGATAGACATAATTAGTGATGTATTTAAGTTCTTACTAACTCAAACAGAGCCAATGTTTCTCATATCTGCTTAACTACATTTAGATGTGCTATGCTAGCTTGAAAGTAGCCATGTTGGGTGTATTTATACCTTGGAAATGAGGAGAAAGAACAAATTTTTGGTTATGGGAGTAGGGAGAGCTGGATGTTAAATATTTACCGGTGTACTCATAGATATAACGCACATGAACGAAAACTCTTTGAGGTTTTCAAAAAATTTAAGCTCCAAATGGGTTTCAGGACCAAAGGTCTATTTATTATAAAAGAATTACTGCTAATTATTTTACTATGCAAACTGAACAGCAAAGTCTGTGCTAATATATGATTCAGGAAGATTTTCAGCAGGTGCCCTGTCTGTAGAGCCACTTTACCAGTCTATCCTATATTGCCTTCCAGTCAGATTAACTCCATTGAGTGATTTCTCGTCAGAAAGTATGTGATATCTTGTGGTTCTGGTCATGCCAAGTACATACTTATAGGTCATTTACTTGCTAACTAAATAGAAACTATCAGTATTACAGAGATACAGAAAAATGGGAGGAAAATTCTGGGCTTGAGTAGTTAGAGAAGTCTTCAGGGGGATGGTAAGGCATGATATAGATTTTGAAGTTTGTTTGAAAGGTGTGTTGTTGTCTGTAAAGAAGGGGTTAAATAAGAACATGCTAGAGGTAAATTTTGGTTTGAAGAGTTTAAAATAATGAATCAGATGGAGTGGAAAGGAAAATCAGGCTAAGGATTTGGAACTTAACTGGATAGAGCATAACTAGTCAGTATATGTTCAAAGTGGGTAAAATGTGAAGATGAAAATGATGCTTTAGGGAGATTAATCTGGCAGATCTGTGAAAATTAGCAGAGAGTGGGTCTAAAGCCAGGCAAACCTCTCTTAATCATCTTAAAGGGAGTATAATGTGAATAACCTGATCTTTTAATTCAGAAAGACTATTGTTACAATTCTTCTTCTGACACTCCGTTACTTTCAATTTATAATTTAGAAAAGATGTATATAACTAGCCAATGGGGTTGTAAGTAACAAGAAGGATGTGGAAAAGTTTAGTATAGATTAGAAGCTTGGTACTGTACTAGGGCCTTCAGTAAGAGGTATTATCAATGCTAATTTTACAACTACTATTGCTATTATTATAACAATCATTATTTTATAGGTTATAAGGAAGATTGAAGCAGGGGAACCTTCAGTGTAAATAGGATGTGGAAACCAGCCCCAACCCTAACACTAATGGGAGCAAGAATACAAATGGAAACTTACTCATATTTCTAATGTTGCAAATCAGCTGTTAAATAAAATATGCTCTTGCCTTCTAATTTGACAAACACAGCTTTAAAATGAGACAGAAGACCACTTAGAATTCTGAGATTTTTTTTAAGAGTTCTGTTTTAGAACATAGTGGCAAAGGGAGAACTGACCTTTTGTCACCTGTTTCCTGTCCTATAGTCTACCCCACTTTCTCCGCCTCCTAGGCTCTTGGCCCTAGCGTGTCCACATGCTCATTCCCCAAGCAACCTTGCCCTATCCCTTAGAGCTATCACCTCACCACTCAGGCATAGAGGTGAGTATATCTACATCTCCTTCTGCTCTGGATCAATAGTCCAGGGCTCTACATGGGAATTTGAGGTCCTAGGAGTCTGCTGAGGTAAATTCCAGGAGTCAGAAAGTATGGCCTGGGGAAGCCGGGATGGCTCAGTGGGTTAAGTGTTTGCTTTGCAGCCCCGGGGTCCAAGGATTGAATCCTGGCCCCAGCCTGTGGGGACCCACATGCTGAACTGTGGTGTGCTTCCCATGCATAAGGCCCCCAGTTCGGTTCTCGCCTTTTGGTTTGGCCCCTGGCTCAAGGGGTATTCCTCCCATGCTGGAGGCCCCAGACCCAGTTCCCACCCTGTGCAGCCCCTGCCCACCTGTATGGAACAAAACCATGTCAAAAGCTGATGAAGTTCAACTACGGAGACTGCTCTAGACCCTCCCCCTTCTCTCTGTCTCTTTCTCTTTCTGTCTCTGTCTCTGTCAAAAACAATAAAATAAACCTTAAAAAAAAAATAAAAAAGAAAGTATGGTCATGCACTATGCAGAATTCTCACTTCATGAGGAACTACCTGGCCAGTGGGTCAAAGTGTGTTCTCTAAAGTGCAAGGCCCACAACAATGAACCCTTTTGCCTGGATTTCAGCATGGTGCTTGATGGGTTCGTCTGACATGAGTGACAAATCAGCAAGAGTGTTTCCTATTAGATGAGGGGTTTGCATAAATACAAGTGAAAAATGTGAAAGGTCACTGGATTCCAGGAGAATTATAAAGTCACGGAAAAAAGATAATATGTGGGAGCAAATAAGGATGACCTAAATGCAAAATAACTATGTTCATTATTGTATGTTCCAGCACCTAATCCACTTCTGACATGTTGCCAAGGACATAATAGTGACTCAACAAATGTTGAAGGGCAAGGTGAAGATATTTTGCATAGCTATTTCAGAAATGTGAGAATAAAGTCATAGAATATAGGAAGAAGTAAGGAAAATCAATTCTTGTGGGGCCAATATAGAGCTTAGAAGAAGGGAGTGTCTTGCTGTGATTGGCATGGCAATGTGTGAGTGGACCATGAATATTTAATATTTGTGTGGTACCTAACTTAGTTGCAATTCTTAAATGAAAAATTGAATAATTCTATTAGATAAGGCTTTTTAAGAAATGAATTAGCGGGGATGCCAGGATAGTTCAGTGGTTGAGTGCTTGCCTCATAATCATGAGGTCTGGGGTTTGATTCCTGGCCCTGGCTGGTGGAAACCCATATGCTGAACTGTGGTTCACTTGGTAACTACCGGGATGGCAACTTCGGTGAAGCTTCTTCCTTTGTGTGCGGGAGGCCCCAGGTTCCTGTTCCTGCTCTGCATGGCCCCACATCCACCTGTGTGGTATGAAACCGTGTCACAATTAATGATGTAGAACTATGGAGACTGCTCTGGGCCCTTCTCTTTCTCTCTTCTCTCAAACAATAAAAAAAAAAAAAAAAGATTTGTTTTACGGTTAAAATGATAAGTGGCAAATACAATTTTGTATCATCAGTAAGCTGGTATGGTGGCTGAGGAACTTAAAGTAATGCATGAAATGAAGAGATCTTGAGCAATTGTGTTAATATCCGAAGAGGTAGTGAAAGCTGTGTTCAAATGGCAGGCGTTACTTGTAACCTATTTGTAAAGTAGTAGAAGATGCAGATGATTGTTGATTAGCTTGAATTTTCTAACTTGATAGTCACCTAAGTTAGATATAGGGGAGCATAATTGGAGGAAAGAATTAAATGAGTAGGTAGAATTACTTAGAAACATATATGTATAACTCATGGTTATTTTTCTCAAAGTTGTTAGAAAATATTGTTTAGTCACTTAGTTTATAATAATTGTATACAGTAATACATAATGTCAAGAAATGTCTTATATTTCATAATGACAATAAAGTAACAGGAAAATCTTTTAAAAAGATTAAAAGTGCCAAATTCTTTTTGAGAACTGGTGTGTTAATTAGTGTAAATTATTACATTTTTGCTGTAACTGATCTGTAATTGCCTAAATACACAGCAAATATCTGTGATGATTTTAGTGACCCTTTTCTTGTCTTGTTCAGGTAAACCCAAATATGTGTATTTAGGCTGTTGCCTGTTCATATACACTCAGCTGTGCCTGTTTGCTTTGTTATTTTTCTAAGTAAAAACATATGGGAACTATAGCTTAATGTCATTTTTACCTTTAAAGAAATAAAACAAACACAACATAAACATGCCACACAACTATAATGTTGTTTACAGTTGACTTAAGTGATCAGTTATACTCTGTACTGAATTGATCTCTGATATTATGGACCAAAGTTAGGGCCAAAAAGATATAACATACGGTATATAAACAAATGCATTTACCTATATGGTCGTATAGCAGTGTTACCCTAAATGTATTTTATTAGCCAATAAAAACTACTAACTTTAAATAAACTTGCCTGCTCTCCCCTGAACCAAAAATTTCTTTTAAAAATTTCTATAAAACTGAATAAGTATGCATTTCATTAATTTTATTACCTTTGTGACCTGTTTATGCATTTTTGCTTGGTTTTTTTTTTTAAAGAAACAAATATTTATTTTTAAGGAATGAGCAGAGGTATGCCAGCTGCTAATCCTTTATTACGTTTGCTTCTCTATATACAAATGAGCAGGCTGATTTTCATAATTATTTGTTCTTTCTTTGCAACTTAAAAGTGCAGAGTTTTTTCCACAAATCATTCTCTTCATTATTTTTCCTAATTTATATTTTTTGCTGATTATTAGAATAATATTTTTATTCTTTGAATTCTAATTCTTTCAAAAATGAAAGTTCTTCTCTAGAAAATAAAAAAATATATATGTGTACATATACACACATATTTTTTGGCTAAATAGAAACCTTTTAAAAATACAGATACCGGCATACAAAGAAACACTTTAGAAATAATTTAGTTTATGGCAATTAATATTTATTTACAAACTCAGTAATTTAAAATAATCATATTGCCCCGAAGTATTAAAGAATTTACTTTTAACATTTTCCTAATTATTTTTACTTTTAATATGTTAGGCCACTTGATCATATAGGCATTTTTGGTAGAGAATACATTGAGTTTGGCTCATAGAAAGAATATGAGGCAGTCAACCACATGTTCTCTATAAATAATAAACTATGTATGCAAAATATAGAATATTTTAATGTTTCAAAGATGGGGTTTTATATTAAAATGTTTTCAATAACTTTTTGTATATAAGATTTTGAGATAACTTTTTCCTCTCGGTGGTTGGCAGTAGTTAATATGATGAGGAACTTTATTTTCTCTCACTACTTGTTTATGACAAAACAGTATTAAACTGGTCTTCACATTGCTATGTGGTTGTTATTTTTATGGCTGCAGGTCACAGAAAGTTTATTAACATTTAAATCAGAATGTGTGACAGATATTGGAAGCATGTCACTTACAGACAAGACCAAGAACTTCATGGTTAAATTGCTGTATTAAAGAATGAGTCATTGATTTTAACACAATATTTTGCAGCATTTCCTGACCCCATGTATGTTGGGGTAGCCTCACACACAGAGTGAGCAAATCTGAATATTCTGCTCAAGGGATGAGGGCTAGTCAGTAATGTCTAATGTTCTCTCACTTTCTCTGGTACTATTTTTACAACTTCCTGGCATTGTGTATTCCTTGTTTTTATTTTTCATTATAAAAATACAAGTCATATAAAATAGAAATAATTCCTTTGGTTAGTTACTATTTCAAATGCTTCAGATAGCGTGGTTTTCTGTGGTGCTTATAGACCACAGAGAACTTGATACCTGCCTCTCCAACTTACTCCAAGTAGTATTAATATTAAAGGAATGCTGCATTCAAAAGTAATGGCTAGCACACATAGTTTGTAGGGAAATTTCTAGGAAGTACTCAGAGTCATTTAATAAGAATATAAATGTGATTCTTGTTAGTTTTTTCCTATCTCTTTGGTACCCATGTGTTACTGTGCATGATGCCTGGGTTTGGCATTCTAAAATGGCATTCAATTAAATGTACATACTATGTGTATTTTTATAGTTGTTGCATAGATTACCAAGTATCAAGGCTGTATCAGCTCAAATTCAAGTAAAAGATAATAAAATATAGCAGCTCTCTTCATGAAATGCAGCCAGTGACGTGGTAGCATGGGGATCAGTGGATATTAATTATTTCGTAGAATAATTGGCTAAAAGTGCTGATGCCATGATTTCACTACATAGTAATGGGTTGGTTATGTAGCAAGGTGCAGCAATTTGCTGTGTGAACTTATGCTTCCATTACAACAGTACTTAAAAGGGATACCTTTCATTGACATGATGAAAGGTGAAAAGAGCTGGGGTGGAGGTGGGCGTGCACTGTGGGAGGGACATCAGAGCTGGATAGGCATAGAGTCTGAGTACATGTAAGCTGTTCATCATCACTAGTCTTTGAGATTATGTTTGCACTGAAATTACTTCCCTATCTTTCCACGTAGCTAAAATGCAATTGCTAGCCCATTCAAGATAAAACATTGCTATTTTAATATTTCTTCAGGATTCAGCTTCTTGTATAATCTGGTTAAGAGACATAACCAAGACTCAAGAAAAATTAACTGGAGCTATATTTTCCATTTCAAGCCTGTGGTTTTATAAAAGTTCTCCAAAGGGTGCACCAAAAATTCCCCTATGTATTTTTCAATACTTTTTATGGATATAAGGTTGCAAGAATGAAAAATTGGATAGTTTTGTAACATGATTTATAACAAAAAAGGGTGCACTTATGTCTAGAAGTTGTCATTTAAGAGCTAAAGTAATTTTTATGACAGTATATTTAAAGGGATTAAGTACTACCTCAAATAGTTTCCTAGGAAATCTTGCAAATTTATTATCTTAAACCATTTGAGTTTAAACAAATAAATTTGATATTCTTTTTTCTTATCACTCAACTTTTATGATTGAGGGCATCTAATAGGGATATTGATATCTTACCTAATAATTGTGAAAGTTTATATGGGCCTGGTGAAAAGAGTTTCTATATGGTACTATAGTTCTCCTAAAGGTGCTTACAAATAATATTTATTAAAAATAGCTTGGAGAACATTTAAAATAAAACCCAAAAGATGTTTCAGTGGAGTCCTTCCCTTGGGAAAGTAATGGGAGATGAGCTAACCTTGAGTTATCTCAAGCAATAGAGAGCCATTTTACAAGGTCTGACATTTAAGTTCATGAACTCACCCTAGAAAAAGTGCTACATACCTTATTGCTGAATATCACTATGGTCACTTTCGAAGTACTCCCGTTGGGAAGCTATGCACCAACACCAGCACTAGTACACCCTTTAAAGAAATTTTGGAACTTTTTCTCTGCAATGGCCATTATAGCCATCATTGTATTACCCTTGATGTCCTGAATATCATCAAACTGTCTTCCTTTTGATATTTCCCTTTATCTTCAGATACAGATAATGTCACTGGGGGCCAATTCAGGTTTGTAGGAATGGTGTTTTCTGTCTAAAAACTCCCTCACGGATGTCACCAAGATGGCAGTGTGAGAGGAGCTCTTGAAAACTCTCCTGGATAGAACAACTAAAATTCAACCAGAGAATTCCTAAGGAAAACACAGCCTCAGCTGAGAGACCCACTCATTGCAAGAGAATACCTAAAGCCCTAGAGAAAGGAAAGGAGCACTGCGGAGACACGCCATGGAGCATGACCTGAAGACCTACCTGTGACTGACCCTGAGACCGGCAGAAAAGAGACTGAGGTGGAAGGATGGGAGCACAGGTCAAGGTGCAGAACGACTCTGGGTAGGTTGGAGGCCTAGACTGAAAAAAGGCAGAGGTGTGGGCAGCCAGAACATGGGGTGGACAGCAGAAGCAGGTGCGACTGGCTGTAGCAAGACAACAAGGCAGGAGTGTGAGGAGAGCAGCCACAGCATGATGTGCGTGGCTATAGCACCGTACAGGAGGCCAGAGTGAGGCACCAGCAGCAGCTGGAGATTAGTATGGGTGACTGGAGCATGATACTGGCTACCAGAGTGTGGGTTGGGTGGCTGGAGCACAGGGCTCACAGAGCATAAGGCTAATGATCAGAGCAGGACTGTTCTGGTGGCTGGCGTGCTGGCAGCAGGAGCATGCTAATGGCTGAAGCGCAGAGGCCCTTGATAAGGTAGGGCTCCAGCTGGAACACTGTGTGACCTTGGACACAGAACCTGTCTGCTTGCCCTTGCTCTCTACCAAGGTTTTCACCCCCAGCTCCATCCAGAGCCTGCATTCAGTCAGCTGCTGCCAGGAAGTTGCCATTACCCTGTGATGCAAACAGACTTGTGCCTTTTACAACAAACCCCACCTATACTCTTCCATCTGAAGCTGGCAGAGGGATCCAGGGAAACTGATGCACAGGTGTGGCGCTTCTGACTACAGTGGGATCTCAGAGGCATAGAATATCATCGTCCACCCTATCCTCCCAAAGAGGAGGCACACAGAAACCGTGGTGACTGAGTCAAAGAAGAGAAGCCCACCTTCTAGGAAGTCTCCCCCTGTGAGAAAACCAAATAACCAAGAGAAAATATAAAACACTGCAGCAATACCAGCTAGGAGGTGAAAGAAAGATCTCTTCAGTTCTACCAGGGAAATAGTCCTTATGTCCAAAAAGAGAAATGCTCCAATAGCAATGAGTACCCTAGTGAACAAAGGTGCTCAGAAGTTAAATGAACAATCTCCAGAAAAGGAACTTGAAGATATGGAAACATGAGCTAAAGACACAGAATTTAAGACTACAATTCTAAAATCACTCAAAGAGGTCAAAGAAAATTGACAGTACACAGAGGGAGTTAAATGATCTCAGAAAGGAAATTTATGAACAAAAGGAATACTTTAACAAATAAATTGAAACTTAAAAAAAAATACCCAAATAGAAATTCTGGAGATAAACAACACAATAAAAGAAATGAAAAATGTAATAACTAGCATAGGAAGCAGAGTCAACCAGATGGAGGAAAGAATTAGTGAAATCGAAGACAGAAATCTGGATATGTCACAGAAGGAAGAAGAGAGAGAGAAGAGAGAGAGAGAGAGAGAGAACTAAGAGTTAAATGATAGGTTTTTACAAGAACTATCTGACTCTATTAGAAAGAGTAACATAAGAATAATAGGTATTCCAGAGGGAGCAGAAGACAGAATGGGCACAGAGAATTTGCTCAGACTAGTGGTAGACGAGAACTTTCCAAATCTATGGAAAGAACTGGAATGTCAAATTCAAAAAAGAAACAGGACCCCCAGGTAATTGAATTTTAGTAGACCCTGTCCAAGGCACATTATACAGAAGATGTCAAAGGACAAAGAATCCTTAAGGTAGCCAGGAAAAAGAACACCATAACCTATAAAGGAAAGCTCATCAGATTATCATAAGATTTCTCAACAGAAACTCTATAAGCCAGGAGGGAATAGAATCAACTATTCAAAATATTGGAGAGAAATTACCAGCCAAGAATCACATACCTAACAAAGTTATCCTTTAGATATGAAGGAGGAATAAAAATCATTTCAGACATACAGAAGCTGAAGGAATTCTCCAGCACAGGACCAGCATTTCAAGAAATACCTGAACAAAATAAATATAAATAGGTAAAAACTGGATAACAAAAACAAAAAAGGGGAGGAAGTAAAGGTTTAAACTTCCAAAGAGAATGGAGATAAGAAACATTCTTTAAAAAAAAAAAATTTTTTTTTTTGACAGAAAGAGAGAGAGAGAGAGATACAGAGACAGAGAGAGAACTGAACTGGGGGAACTCCCCAGTTCAGCATATGGGCCCGCACGAGCTGGGGCTGGGATTCGATCCCTGGTCCCCGGCGCTGCAAAGTGAGCGCTTAGCCCACTGAGCCATCCCGGCCTCCCCTAAGAAACATTCTTAAGAAAAGGAGCTACTGGTACTGCGTATATGAAATTTGCTTTTACATAAATTTCATGGTAACCACTAAAAAAAATCAAGAACTAGGACACATAAACAAATAAACAAATGAATAAAGAAATGAATAAAATAAAAAAGAAAACAATCATAAACACTCAAACCAAAATAACCCATGGAAATAAAAAAGCAAAGAAGTGATAAAAAAAAGAGCTACCAGAAAACAAAAGATAAAACAGCTATAGGAAAAACTCATATATCATTAATCATCCTAAATGTAAATGGACTAAACATGCAAATATAAAGACACAGTGTACCAAACTGAAATAAAAAAAACCCAACCTTATGCTGCCTCCAAGATACACACCTCTGCCAGAAGGGCAAACACAGACTCAAAGTTAAAGGGTGGAAAATACTCCAAGCAAATGGCATTCAGAGAAATCAGTTGTACCTTATATCTGACTCCTGGATAAAAAGAATAATAGGAGACAAAGGTGGCTATTTTATAATAATAAAGGGGATAATACAATAAGAAGACATGACACTAAAGAAAAAATTTTATTGTTTTGACAGAGACAGAGACGGAGAAGGGGGAGGGCTCAGAGTAGTCTCCATAGTAATACTTTATCAGTTTTCAACATGGTTTTGTACCACACAGGTGGGCCGGGGGCCAAGCAGGGCAGGAGCTGGGCTGGGGGCTTCCCACCTAGAAGGCATGCCCCCTGTAGCCAGGGCCTGAACTGGGGGCCTCCCATGTGGGAAACTCACCACAGAAAGAACAGAACTGAGGTCACACCCCAGTTCAGCACAGGATGGGACTGGGAATCGATCCTTAGACCCTGGGGCTACAAAGTGAGTGCCTAACCCATTGAGCCATCCTAACTTCCCAGACATGACACTTATTAATATATATGCCCCAACCAAGAAGCTAAAAAATTTACAAAGTACCCACTAACATATCTAAAAGGAGAAAATGACAAAAACACAATTATAGTAGGGGACTTAAACACCTCCTTGACAGCCATGGACAGATAATCCAAACAGAAGATAAATAAGGAAATACCAGCTTTAAATGATACATTACAGCAATTGGACATAGTTGACACAAGATACTTCATCCTAAAGCACATGCCTACCGGTATATATTTTTTTTCTGGTATACATAGAACATTCTCAAGGATAAACCACATGCTGGGAGACAAAGCTAGCCTCAGCAAAGTTAAGAATGTTGAAATCATACCAAATGTATTCACTGACCACAGAGCTTTGAAATTGGAGATCAACTACAAAAAGAAAACAGGAAAAACCACTTATGCATAGAAATTAACAGGTTATTAAAAACAACTGGATCAAAGAAGTAGAAGAGATTAAAAAATACATAGAAACAAATGATGAAAACACAATGTATCAAAATTACTGGGATGCAGCGAAAGCAGTAATAAGAGGGAAATTTATATCACTACAGGCCTATCTCAAGAAATAAGAAAATTCACAAGTAAATAACCTAATATCATATCTTAAAGAAGTAGAAAGAGGAAAGTCGGGATGGCTCAGTGGGTTAAGCACTTGATTTGTAGGCCTGGTGACCGAGGATTGAATCCTGGCCCTGGCCTGTGTGGATCCATTTGCTGAACTGGGTGTGCTTCCCATGCGGGAGGCCCCCAGTTCAGTTCTTGCCCACCCTCCTCGTTGGAGGGGGCATTTTTTTCATGCAGGAGGCCCCCCAGCCCAGCTCCTGCCCAGCATGGCTCCCAACTGATGATGTACAACTATGGAGACTGCTCTGGGCCCTCCCCCTTCTTTCTGTCTCTGTCTTTCTCTGTCTCTGTCAAAAACAATAAAGTAAGTCTAAAAATAGAAGAAGAAAGCAAACAACAATAAAAAAACAGTCAAAGTAAGCTGAAGGAAAGGCATAATAAAAATTAGACCAGAACTGATATAAAAAAAAAGGTTGGTAACATTATTTTAACTCTTGATTTGGACTGATAGAACTTTTTGATCGTGGTGAATTGGCTGACTTCCATTGTGCACTTTGATGCTTTGTTTCAAAGTCGTATTGGTACATTCATGTTTCATCACCAGTGGCGAAGGCCCAGAACATCATTTGGCCACTCCAATAGGTTCTGGCAAACTTCAACTCTTGTGTGGTTTTCATCAGTCAGCTCCTTTGGGACTAGTTTTGTACACACCTTTCTCTTGCCAAGTTTTCAGTTAAGATTTTTCTAATTGTCATTCTGTGAATGTAATTTATTTGGTCTGCTATGCTTCCTATATTTAGCTGACAATTCTGATGCACAATTAGATGACTGTTTGCAATGTTTTTGTCCATTCTGCTCATTACTGCCTACCCTGATCTCTTCATCAGTGATGCTTTCTCTCTACTCAGTAAAACGTTTAATTCATTTGTACACTGCCATTTTCTTCATGACATTATCTCCATCAACTTGAACATGTCTCTGATTTCACTTCCACTGCTGCCAAGTTTAACAAGAAAGTTAATATTTGTTCATTGCTCTGTTATGCTCCGGCATATTCATGATAGCACACAAAACATGCAACAACAATAATGAGTGCCATTCTGCAAGATACCGAACACAGTGTGACGTTGACAGGAACACGTCATGAGACACTGATATGCCAAGTTATTAAATCTTAGTGAGTTTGTTATATAGCTCTGTCAATGTAAGCACACAGTGGCAGGTTTGTGAACTTAATTGTCAGACCTCGTGTATGTGTGTCTCCTTTTTTCCTTTTAATCAGATTTTTGTGCTTCGATAACATAAAAATCCTTTGTTGCATGTGCAATAGGACAGTTTACTTGGGAAAGGGATTGGTAGGGAAGGAAAAATGTTTATTTTTGTGAATTGCTTAGTACACAGGACAGTAATCTTAATATACTTCAAAGTTACATAGTGCCTCACACCTTAAAAAGTTAATTTGTATGTGTAACATCTCATTTAACTTTTCCTACCTAGTACCTTATATGGGGTGGGTATTGTCTCCTTACAAATTGGGAAACCTGAGGCTCAGAGAGGTTAGGAAAAATTTTGAAGATTACACAGGTAGTAAATAGAAGATCCAGTATGTATGAGGTCTGACAACTATTGTTTGCGAACTTGCCATTGTGTACTTACGTTGGCAGCGTTGTAAAAACTACTTGATAAAGTTTTATGACCTATATATATCAGTGTCTCACAGCTGTGTTTATGTCGACATGTAGGAGTGTCTTGCTGAGTGGCATTCATTATTGTGTTTTTTGTGTGTCATTGTGAGGATGTCAGAATTTGAATTAGAGCAACTAACAAACATTAAATTTTTTGTTCAACTTGGCAAGAGTGGAAGTGAAATCATGGATATGTTAGTCCAAGTTTATAGGGATAATGCTATGAAGAAAATGGCAGTGTATGAATGAATTAAACTTTTTTCTGAAGGGAGAGAAAGTGTCACTGATGAAGAGAGGTCTAGGCAGCCAAGCAGAACACTAGTTTTTACATTTGCAATGTAAAAACATTGCAAATATCCATCAAATTGTGCGTCAGAGTCATCGGCTGACTGTGAGAAGGATAGCAGACCAAGTAAACATCAAGAGGGAAACAGAGAAATCGTAACTGAAAATCTTGGGATGAGAAATGTTTGTGCAAAAATGTTCCCAAAGGAGCTCACTGATTCACAAAATCAAAGAAGAGTTGAAGTTTGCCAAGACCTTTTGGAGAGGCAAGATGATGTTTTGGGACATCTTGTCATTGGTGGTGAAATATGAATGTACCAATATGACCCTGAAATAAAGTGTCTTAAGTACACAATGGAAGTCAGCCAATTTTCCATGATCAAAAAGTTCTGTCAGATCAAATTGAGAGTCAAAATGATGTTTCTAACTAACCTTTTTTGATATAAGAGGGATTGTTCATTATGAATTTGTGCCATCGGGTCAAAGAGTCAACCAAGCTGATTAGTTGAAAGTGCTGAAAACGCTGTGTGAAACATAAAAACTCCCAGAACTTTTCGCCAATAACTCATGAATCTTGCATCCTGATAGTGCAATAGCTCACACAGCATTATCTGTGAGGGAGTTTTTAGCCAGTAAACGAATAACTGTATTGGGACACCCTTCCTACTCACCTGATCTGCCGCCC
>PVKE010022235.1:0-25764 GCA_004027555.1 Craseonycteris thonglongyai
AAAAAAAAAAAAAAGAACCAATCAACAGAACAGGAAGGAGACATAGAAAAAGAAGGGAATGCAACAATAGGTTTGTCCTTAGGCTAGCTAACTTGGTGGCTTAGTCTTGTGGGGAGCTCTAGATTTCACTGTAAGATGCATGCCTTAGAATCATCACAGCCAAGGGGCAAGGGAACTGTGGTATTTATACCCCTATTCTCTTTAATTGCTAGATCAACGATGCTACTGAGGGTAGTGCCCCAGGCACTTTGATCCTGTGTGTGTGTGTGTGTGTGTGTGTGTGTGTGTGTGTGTGTGTGTGTGTGTGTATGTAAATATGCAGGTACTGATAAGCATTTTAACTGAGAAGATGTGAGCAGAGCACTCACAGATTGTGCCTCAATTTTCAAAGTTGTACTTAGGCCAATCAGGTGGCAAAATCTACATAGTAATTTAAATAGAAGTTTAATACAAGGGTTAGCAAACTGCCCCATGAACCAAATTGAGGCTTTTAAAATCCCAGCTTTACTGAGATTTAATTGAACAGAACACTGTGTAAGTTTAAGGTATACAATGTGCTGATTTGATATACATATATAAGGTGAAGTAACTTCTACAATAAGATTAGCTTTGTAGATAAAGTGCTCTTGCAACACAGCCACACCAATTCATTTGTTCATTGTTTATGGAGGCTTTTATATTAATTACAACAGCAGAGGTGAGTAGTTGTCACAGAGATTGTATCACCTGCAGTCAAAATATTTACTTTTTGTCTCTTTATAGAAACAGTTTTCCTACATGTGATATAATGTAAAGAATTATTAAGCTATGATATGTGAGAAACTTTGAGGACATAAAGAGAAATCTAAAGGACTAAGGGAAAATACATAAGAAAAAACAAACTTGGAAGGGGTCCCTTGGTCAAGGCTCTGGTTAGAACTCATTGGGGAGAGTTTGAGTCTTAGAGGAGTTGTTTGGTTGCCTGAGACATAGCTGGTCCACAGTTGCTGGGGCCAGCAGGAACAATGCTCTGTGTGCACGTGAGTCAAGGTGGGTGGGTGGGTGGATAGAGAGTCTTGGTGACACTGTAGAAATGAGGCATGGAGCACCTGGGTGTTAACCCTTTTTCTGTCTGTCCTGAGAATCCTCACCAGCAGCACTTGAGGCTGCAGCATTTACCCTGCGATACCTCATGAATTACAGTCCTAGCATAACCTCTAAATTATTAAATTCTAATTATATACATTTCTGTTACATTAGGATTAGAGACAAGTTCTGTTTAAAAATAACTCCAAAAACAGTTTTTTGTATTTTATTTCATATTGAAAATCATTCAGGTGTGCTTAGGCCTCAAAGAATATGTTTATATAAAATTAAATAAATGCAGCAAGTGAGCTACACGTTTTGTTTTTTTTCTCAGTGAGTAATCTGGAGGTCCACAGAAACAACTCTCCAGGGCAAAGCCGAGCCCAGGCCGATGGGCGGGCACCCAGAAGGGACCAGGCATCCAGGGCGAGTCAGGGTACTGCTGCAGTTACTGCTGTCACTGGGAGCTGAGCAGCCACCTCTGCAGCAATCTAGTGCTCCCACCTGTATGGGGCTCAGGCTCAGGTCACGGTTACACAGGTGACATAAAGATCAGGCAGCCAGCTCACCAGCCCCTTGGGACCACATGTATGCATGTAGTTGAGACTGAGGAGAGAACACAGGGAACAGTGACCGGGCTGGGACACAGGCTCACAAGGTCTGGGATTCTTGGTCACCCTGCCATGGTCTGAGTTGAGAGATGCAGAAAGTAATGTCACAAAAACAAACAAACAAAAAATGCTGGAGAAAGTTGCAACCTCTAAGCAGGTACCTAGCATGGAGAATGTGAGAGAAAAAACACCCTCTCCAGTTTTGAGTGAGTCACACTGGAGGCAAGAAGGAAAATTCCTCCTTTCCAGGGCCTTGCTTTAAGAGCTTACTAGCAGGGAAGCCAGGATGGCTCAGTGGGTTCAGCTCTCACTTTGCAGCCCTGGGAACCAAGGATTAAATCTCAGCCCTGGCCCGTGCAGACCCATATGCTGAACTGGGGTGTGCTTCCCATGTAGGAGGCCCCCAATTTGGTTCTTGCCCCCCTCCCTAGTTTGGCCCCTGGCTTGAGGGGGCGTGCCTCCCATTCAGGTGGCCCCCTGCCCAATTCCTGCCCTGTGCAGCCCCCCCGCCCACCTGTATGGAACAAAACCATGTCAAATACAAGGCCCATGCCCTTTATCACAGAACAGGCAAGAAGGTTGACTCTGGAGCTGAGAGGCAGTACCCTGAGAGTAGCACAAGGCTGATGCTTCAGCAGATGTGTCTTCCGCTTTTGTGCAGTTGTTGACAGCACTGCACTACCATGTCAGCAACGACTGTGTAAATTACATACATGTTCATATCAAAATGCTTGACGAATGGAAATTTAGTGCTTAATCTTTCATTATATATGTACCTACCTTTTCAGGTTGATGTCAATTTTTAATTAAAGAGTATTACTAAATAATAAATAAATGTGCTTTAGGAAAACTACTCAGAATTGCTTCTATGTGTACTTGGCCAGGACTGCTTAGTGTCAGTTCCCATATATATTTTCCATTTACTTTGATGACCAGTCACCTGGGAGCCATCATGCATTGTGCACCCAAACATGAGGAAGGCACAGCTCCTTCGCCCACCCAGGGGCCAGCAGGGGCAGAAGAGCCAGGTACTGCACCACCTCAGGGAGCAGAAGAGGGCACTAGCCCTAGCTGTTTAGCCTAAACGCTTTGTTTTATCAATGAAAGCTGTGCGTGTTGTTGTTAAGGAGGTGTAAGTTATAAATGTCTATACACTTACACGGAAAGAGAGAGTGGTTCTTACTGGTTCTTTTTATATATTGATATGAAAACTATGCTCACTGCACAGATAAATCACTCACTCCTAGGTGAAACCATGGAAATAAACAAAAGGGCAACATGCGGGTCTACTAAATTCATCTCAGCTTATTTTAATGTAACTACTAACACTACTATAAAACATAAATGCTTAGAACAAAGAATAAACTAGAAAGGATGCAATGTGTATTAGCCTTTTCAGAACAAATTAGGATGAGTAGTTACTGATTTTCCACTTGAAACCCTTAAAAGTTAAATTGGAGACTGTGTCTTAGAACAAGACAGTCAAGCAAGACCTCTTCCATCTTCTCTCCCGTGAATCGAAGAAGCTCTTTTAACCAAACAGCTTATGGAGACTGGTGGTCTGCATCACTCACCCAGGCACAGTGGAACAGAGCAAATATGCATGTCGCAGCACTACTCAATGCAGTGACCTAACCCAGCAGAAAAGCACGAGTGTCAGGCTTTGACCAATGAGATCAGCCACTCTTCCTTTCATAGCGATAGGTGTGTAGGATGGATAGAGACATAGGATAATGGGACAAAATTCTCCCTGCAGGTATCTCTCCATCTCTGCTGAGCCAGGTTAGAATCTCCAGTCCTTTTTACCTCTTCCTTCTGCTTGAGTACTCACATCCTTACCCTACACCCTGTCCCTGAGTCCCGTCTCTCCTTCCTCCGAAATGTACCTAGAATCTACCTCATTCTTCCTGTCTTTCCAATCACTGTGGTTTAGGCGTTCCTCATTTGCTTTTGCCTCCACAATGACCACTGGGGTAATCTTCCTATGGATGCTTGAAGTCAGATCCCTCTAATGGCCTCTCATTACTAATGGGGTGAAGTTCAACCCCCTGAGCCTGAGAGACAGTGGTTGCTAAAGCTGATTGTGAATCCTGGGGGTGGGATACAGAAATCTGTGTAGTGCCCTCCACAACTGTGACCTCAACCCCACTTTCCCACATGTTCCTACAACCAGCCATACCCTAAGGCCACATAGACTATTTTTCATGTTCCTACTATGACATGCAGTTTCATGCAGAGTAAATCTATTATCTTTTCTAGTGTGTTCTATTCTACCTTCCTTGCCATAATCATTCCAGATACTTCAACACCTAGTCCCAATAACACCTATGCTGTGCGGTTCTTATATATCTAGTGGTGGTCTCTCTTCTGTGTCCTATAGCATTTATACACTTATTAAACATGTGTCTTATTTATTTTTGGAGTTTTAAGGAACACAGTAAAGTAACATCCCTCCTCCTTGCTTAGTCCTAAGAGAGAGACATAGGAGACATCAGATGAAAATCAAAATATCAACTCTATTACTGACAGACTGTACCCTAGAAGATGAAACTTTAGTGTATAGTCCTGTGGACTTATGACTACACTGTCCTATCAGAATGAACCTATCTCCATAGGAACAGAACCTGCCCTGCCATGCTTCCTGTAAGCAGAGTGGCAGAGAGCTTAAGAGGAGGATTGGGGTGAAGGGTAGAAAGAAAGAAGCAAATAAACAAATCTACTTTCCTCTTCCAAACTTTTCATTCATAACTCACCCTTAGTCTGTTACCAGTGAAGGAGAAAGAAGAGGGGAGGGGTGGAGAAAGTGTTGTCTAATGCAAGTTCCTCATAAAAACATAAGAACTTTGGAATAAGTGTCTCCTTAGCAGTACTGTAATTATTTCTGTATGACCATCTCTCATTCTGCCTCTCCAGACTCTTAGAAACCCCAGAGACTTTTTTCTTATTTTTTCATTTCCTGTACTTGGTACTAAGTTCAACAAGTGTTTGTTAAATAAATGCTTAATTCTGAAGTGGTATTTAATAGTCTAGATTTTAAAGATAGTTATAGCTCAAATGTCAAAGTCAGATAGCTTCTAGTAGCTTCTGATTCTCAGCAGTCTCTCTAATGTAATTACATGTTTTGGTGGTTACGTTTGGACATTATCACAAGGGTTATTTTTTGTAGCATTTCTCCCCTGAAATAGTTGAGTCTTCCATCTATTATAATTGCTCTCTTAATTTAAATTCAAACAGGACAAAAGTCAGCATCCGTGTCTTGCTGCAGTGTGCACAGCTTTAAGAACAGTTTCTAAATGTTGGCTGGCTTCTGTACGAAAAAAAAAAAGACCTTGTGAGGCAACACTTATCTTGATTGATTGGAACCAGATAGGAAACATATGATCCCTACTTCCAGAATCCTCCTTCATAAAGAGGAGGGGTGGCAGGTGACAGCTGAAAGATATCCCTCTGAGTAGAGGAAAACTGTCCTCAACACGAGCCACAGCTGCACCTGCCTAGTCAAGCTGTGGAGTAGTTTGGGCATCAGTAAAGGCGAGGAGAGGCTAGCCGACCTCAGGCACTGGAGGGTGGAGTGGAGATTGGGAAGGCCATTCATATTGTTTTCAGAACCATAGTTTCTTCATCTCCAAGGGAGGTTAATAATATCACTGCTGCAGAGTTGGCCATAAGTACTGAGGGAGGACAGGTTTAGGAACTGGGGTGAGTGGACACTTTTAACAGCACGTGTGTGTCCTGGGTGTGACCCTGCTTCTGTCAGCTCTGTGGACACAGGGGTGGACATATTTTCTGAGCAAGTTTATTTTTCAAAAAATAGTCTATGGTTAAAATTTTTTTTTTTAATTTATGAAAATGTAAATTTGAGCACTTTTACCACATTACAATTGCTGTGTTATTTACCATTTTTGCTTAAACACAAGCTGTGAGTTTCAATTTTCATCTAATTGACTGGGCTAAGAGGATAACTTTTATGCCACTTAGAAACGGTTGACATTTAAGTCTTAGAAAATAACTGTTGGAATATTTCCACGTTAATTTTGGAAAAAAATAGATTTAAATCCTTTTTTTTTTTTCCTAAAAGAAATCATAAGAAACGATTAGAAGTGGTTATTTTGGATGCTGGGGACATAGGGGAGAGGTGGCAGCTTCTGAGATGATCCCACCTCCCAGGATTCGGGCCCTGAATGCAGGCTGGCTGCACTTACTGGCTTGCCTCTAATGAAGAGAATTCAGCAGAAGTGATGGAGGTGACTGCCAAGGTTAGGTTATAGAAAGACAATGCTTTCCACCTTCAGTGTTTATTTTTTCTTCTTTTTTTTTTGTCTTTCACTTGGAAAGAAGCCAACCGCTGTGTTGTGAGCTGCGCTCTACATAGGCTCCCGTGGCAAGAAACTGAGGGCGGCCTGCCTCCAACAGCCTGCCAGGAACTGAGGCCTCAGTTGTTTGCCTACGAGGCAAATGTGTATTATTTGTACTCTTTAAAATGCTGTTGACAGGCGTTATTTAGGCAGGTAGATTATGGCAGTTCTTAAAATTTGCTCACTCATCTGAACTGTACTATAGAAGCTGGAAACCTTGTGGGGTTGGGCGGGGGGGGAGGAAGTTAACCTGTTTCCCAGACTCTTTTGAAGCTAGAGATCCATATGTGATCTAGTTTCACCAAGCAGACATACACTTCAAGAAAACGTAGACTAAGCATATTTGCAAACTTCTGACAAATCTGTGGGTAGAGATGCTCATTATTCTGCACTGTGGTAGAGGTTCTCGGTCTAGGTATAGCTACGGTTTAACCCTTAGCCTCAGAAGTACCAAGTGATGGGATGTGGTGACAATGGAGTTTTCTTAAGAGCAGTTGTATAGAACAGCTGGGCATGACTTTTTGGTGCCATTATTCCTGGTACACTTACATCTGAGATAAATATTTAACTCACTTTAATACTGGTAATTATGTTCAGGGGAAGCCTGGTTAGATCAGTGGGTTAAGCATTCGCTTTGCAGCCCCAGAGACTGAGGATCGAATCCTGACCCCGGCCCGTGTGGACCCATATGCTGAACTGGGGAGTGCCCCCAGTTCAGTTCTCACCGGGGTGAGACCCTGGCCCAGTTCCTGCCCTGTGCAGCCCCGCCCACCTGTGGAATGCAACTATGTGGAAAAACCAATGATGTGCAACTATGGAGACTGTTCTGGGCCCTCCCCCTTCTCTCTGTCTCTTTATCTCTCTCTCTCTCTCTCTCTCTCTGTCAAAAACAATAAAAATAAATCTTTAAAAAGATAATTATGTTCAATTTTGTTATCTTCAAGCCTTAACTAATATACATAAAGCTTTACTTTTTTTGGTTCAACTTTATATTGACTTCTTTTAACCTTGCTATAAACCTCTATTTTTCTATAGAAAGAAAGTACTGTATGCAAAAATATCAGCATTGGTTACTTCCAGATGGTGAGATGATGGGAAATTTTTACTTTCTAATTCTCTGTATTTTCCAATCTTTCTTAATTTTCTCCGTTATGCATGAGTTATTTTAAAACTAGGAAATAGAGATTCCTGCTTAATAAGAATAACAAAACCTTTCTTATGACCCACCTAAATTAACAAAAATTTTAGCTACTAGTTTTAAAAAACTGTATATTCAGAAACCAAATATTTTCCCTAAAAACTCCTCACAGTTCATAAAAATATCTAATAAGTCATTTATTTTTAAACAAATTCCACTATGAGCCTGTTGTAGGCAGCGAGAAGAAAGGGAGCACAGTGGTTCTTGAAGGTCTTACTAAGAAGCCCCAAATTGGACAATAGAGGTTAAATATCATATCTAGGAAGTCAAAAAAGAAAACAGGGGCCAGTGCCTTGGATAGAATGACATTGGCAGCAGGATGGAGAAGTAAGAAGTGAATATGTGCCACTTTCTATTATGATCCAGGTTCTGTAAGAGGCCTGATCCGTGGTTAACTAAACTGTTTTCTACTAAGTCTGTGGAAAACAGATCTTCTCAGGTCTATGAGAAGAATATGGGACAAAGGACCAGATTGCCTTGTTTCATTCCCAATTCATCAGTCATCTGAAGAACTGAACCTAACATAGCTCCTTACCAAGGTTCAGGAAACCTAGGTGGTCTCAACAATGAAGATCCAATATGTGGATAATTTAGTGTTCCTGCTTATATTAGAGGACAGAGCAAATGAGACAGAAACAAATATATTCTTTAAAATATTTTTAGAAAAAAATTTTTTTAAATGAAGGCAGGCAGTGATCTTCAGCTCAAAAGGAAAATTCATAACGGGTGGCCAAGGCCATGATATATTTTGGTGAATTTGTTAAACACAAGGATAAAGATACTGTAGAGTCTTATAAATACTCATCTCACTCTATTAGTTGTAAAACTGAGGATGAACTCAGAGATCTCAGTAACATTAAATGCAAATAGATTTCAGAGACGTGCTATTCAAGTGTGGTCTGTAAACTTGCAGTTTCTACATCACTGGGTATCTTTTTAGAACATCAAATCCGACAGCCCAATCCTGAATATAATGATTTGAATTCTCTGAAGGTGGGGTCAACAAATCTGTACTAATAAGTCCTCCAGGTGATTCTGAGGCATGTCAAAGTTTGAGAAGTAGTGCTTCAGAGTTTTTTTTGTTTTGTTTTGTTTTTAAATAAACACAATACAGCTCATAAATTCTACACCATGCTCCATTGTCATTTACATGAGAAGATAAAAGACAACCATCTCTTCTACCTATAGATTCAGGAAATATATTTCTCACGAGCATTTGGAACAGGAAGAATTGAATGAAGAAAACCAGCTTCATAGTTGCTGTAAGAACTAAGATAATAAAGGACAGTTAAAACCTTCAGGATCAGCTACAGCAAGAAGCAACAGCAAGTCTCTCGACTGGAAGGACAAAGGAGTCCAGGGCCCAGGGTTACCTGAAGAAAGCTAACCTGCCCAGCTGGAATGGAGATATTGTTTGAGACAAGTGGGGAGTAGGTACCTGAGAAGCTGTCAGAGGGGCACAGAACCAGAGGTAAATACTCTGCTTCACCTTTCCTTCCTTTTTCTAGTTTTTTGCCATACTCTCCCATTGGCCAAAACTCACTGAAAATCAGCTGACTCATGATCCTGGAGAAATACCTCACAGAGGAAAGCCCCTCAGTGTTCAGAGCAAATAGCAGAAGGGTGAGGAAGGAGGCTGGGGACCAGCAGGCCCAGAGCTGGTGCAAAGTCTTAATTCAGTTTATCGAAAGAGAAATCAAAATAACTAACAAACAGGAAAGTAGTATGAAAAGACTGCAGCAGGGCTGTCTTCACGGTCTTTAAGATCTGTGCAGTTGCCCAGCCATGGCTTCATGCTTCAAAGAGCCCCATATGGTTACTGTAAACACTTTGCTGTTGCCATCTTAAAATTCTTCAATTGTGAACAAGGAATTGTACATTTCCATTTGGCACTGGGCCCTATACATTATATAGCCAGCCCTGACTAACAGTAAACATTAAATTGTTTAAACATAGAATAATCATGTTCATAATACAGAGTGTAGGTGTTACACCTATTTACAGAAAAGCCCCATGATGTTAAAAATAAAAACTTACTTAAAGATAGACAGATAAAAATCTTAACATATCCCAACACAAACTTAGAGCTGATATCAGAAGGAAGTCTAAATGTGTGAATTCCCTCATCTTCCATAGGGAGAAGTAAATAAATTTTGTTCTGATTATGATGTTGAATGAACTTGACTTGAAATATCTACGTTTAAGTTTGTTACTTAAAGTTGAAAGAAGATCATTTGTACTAACTTTCGAATCACCATAGGAAGAAGAGTGAGATGAACTCAAAGGAAATACAGGCCATGTAGCAGAGATGAGAAATAAGAAAGCACACTCACACAAAAGTGACAACCTATCTATAGTAATAACACAGATAAGTGGTATTTACTCATGTACTGAATAACAAAATTAAACTGAGAATTAACATCTATAAAATATACAATTAAGACAGAAGGTCTATAATTATTAACATCTACAAGAGATATTTAAATCAAGCAATCAAAACTATAAATAAAAAGATAGGCAAAATATGTGAGAGAAAGGCCAACAAAATAAAACTTGAGTCATGAGATAACTATCAATTTAAGTCAAGAAAAGAACATTAAACATGCCTAAGAGTGTCACTTCATAATGATGACAAGTAAAGAAATTCTTAAGTTTCTAATTGTCATGAACCCATAGCATCAAAATATCATGCAAACAATTCTCTTTTTAAAATATATATATTCATGAAAAAGTTTATAAAAATATAACATGCCAAAGCTAGAAAATCCTTTAGGTTACAAAAGGAATTCCATTCCAAGAGATAGAATATATGGTAAGATTTCTAATTACACCTCACTCTCTAGATCTGTACCATCCAGTACAATTGCCATTAATCACCTATGATTATTTTGGAGGATTTGAAAACCTGGCTGGGCTGAAGGGAGATGCATTAAGTGTAAAAATAAATACCAGCTTTCTAAATCTTACCATAAAAATATCACCCATTAATCATTTTTAATATTTACTTATGCTAAAATAATATTTAGAATACATTGGGTTAAATGATGTATATTGTTAAAACAATTTCATTTTATACGTTTTTACCTTTTTGGGGGGAGTTCATTTTAGTTTAATTGCAGTGAATAGTATTTTTAGTTTTCTTTCTTAAAATAAATCAAGAGTAACTATCTTTCTATTTTTACCTTTTTAATATGGCTACTAGAAAATTTAAAATTAACTATGTGGCTTGCATTCTGTTCCATTGCGTTCCTAAATAATCATCTTTATTAATACAATTTTGATTGAATTTACCTAGTTCTTTAATTTTTTTTTTTCATGATACATGGCTGAACTTCATGATGTTGTGTTTTGAGTACATCTGATGAATTCAATCTGTATTGTAAAAGAATTATGCTTATAAAACTACAATTCTTATCACTAGTAACAACCCATTTATGTTTCTGTGTTTCAATTATTTTTATAAAATAATAAGGACAAAATGCAATTAATAGGTAATTTCATAAGACAAAATAATAACAGTTGCAAAAGTGGACTGTTGGCTGGCTGACAGGCACCACAACCATGAAAAAATTCAGCACATCAGAGCTGATGTAGAGAAATCAACTGTCATATAAAACTATAAAAGTTTAACTTCTATGAAAAATCAAATGTAAAGTCAAAGATTACCTTTAAAACTAAAACTGCTGAAAATATAAAGAGAATGTGAAGAAACATAATCATACACAGAGACTTAAATCTCTTTCAGTCACTGACAGAGTATACAGACAAAATTACTAAGTATAAATAATATAATTAGTAAATATTCATTGATTCATTTTGAAAATATAACTCCTTTAAGAAAACTATCAATATACAGGGTTTGGCAGAAGTAACACCCCTTTTTATGAGCTGGTAATCTATACCAAATCTTTTATTATGAAATCAGAAGCATGTATGATTTTGTCATACTACTTAAAAAGGGGCACTACTTCTACTGGACCCCCTATTCCAAAGTGTCAACATTGTAGACATGTCATATCTTCCCAAATCTATCAACAAAATTAAATGTAGTTGTAAACAAACAACAACAAATTTAAAGCCTTATTTTTGTAGTTCGATCAAATAATTTAAAAGGCCATATGAAGGAATATATTGCACAATAGCTGGGAGAAACTCTAAAAATAGAAAATAATAAAGTTGACTTGCCCTTTTCACATGGAACTACAGTAATTAAAATAGTACAGCTAAAGGAGTAGACAATGAATGAATCACAGGAGCGTGGTAAGGATTATTTATAATTGGTGTGTTTATTCAGTCAATGGCTAACTATTTGAGGTAAAATAAAGCAAATTTCTACCTCTTAAACAAAAATGTAGAATGTATTAAAGTTTGAATAATAAAAAATGAAATCATAATATATATACATATTAACCTACATTATATTGCATTGCTTTTATAGTTTGTGTTTTATGGCTTGCTTACATTTATGTCTTTGTCTACTTAGACTATTCTATTCCCATGCTATAACAATTTTTATTATTATAGCTATATAATCCTAATATCTACTAGGGACAGTTCATCTTCATTACTTTCTTTTGCAACATTCTCTGAATATTCTCACAGGTTTATTTTGCTATATTAAATTTAGGTTAATTTTTATCAAGATTTACAAGTAATTTGGGGGGAGGATTTTGATTGGAATTGTATCTAATAGGTATACAGATTATGTGGGAAGAATTACTACCTTTCTAATTTTTAATTATATCTTTATAATTGCTATCTTTATAATTATCTTTGTAATTCCACTCCAGAAATCAGAGATGTCTGTCCATTTATTTAATTATTCATATGTATACACAAGTTTAGTTGGTTTTTTTCTATTGATCTTTTACATTTCTTTTTATATTTGTTTCTAAGTACCTTATGGTGTAGTCTTTTCCTTGCAGCTTATTTGTGGAGGTTTGAGTTAGTTACGCTCCCTAGTCTATTTATTTGTACAGGCTCATTTTGATTTCTTGTTGATTTGTTGATTCATTTGTTATTAGTTGCTGTGTCATTGGATGTGTGTACTTTTATTAGACCACCTCTCTGGAATGGCTGCCTCCATCTTGGTTTTCCTTGCATTTCACTCTCAATGTGAACTTTTCTCTTGGACTCACTCTTCAAACGCCTCAATGGTGAATGCGCTGCAGAATGTGGAACTCCTTTCTTTGCAATTTCCTTTTCACCAGGATCTTGGCTCCTCATTTCCTAGTTGCCTTGTTTAGGTCTTCTCAGCCTGGTGAGTATCAACCTCAAGTCCCCTATCAGACTCCATTGGGTCTCTAGGCCCTGCACTGTGAATTAGCAAATGCTCTGCAGATAAAAATTCTGGTTCAACCCATGAGTTTCTTCTCTAAGTCCCAATTACCTTGGTTGCTCTCTGATACCTTCAAAAAGTTGTGATTTGTTTTGTTCTGGTGAGGCCTAAGGGTGGGGGTTGCTGCTCTTTTCCAGCTTTTACTGTTGAGTAAAGTCAGATATCAGCCACTCTGCTATAGCCAAGCACAGCTACACCAATCAGCTTTTAATACAATAGCTAATTTCTCTATGGGTCATAATTGCAACCACACATTCACCAAGTGAGAAACTGAAGTTAGGAAAATTGTCTTAAAACATTACATTCAGAGTGCATGACCAAGCAGACATGTGTTTTAAGAATTTAAGAATTTGGAGAATATTTCTTAATTTAAAATTTAGCATTGTAGAATAGGTCTTTACTCTCTCTTCCTTTGAGCAAATGCACTTTTTCTCCCATGAATTAAATCTCAGGTAACTGAAAGGAGCCTCTGATCTGAAACTCAAGATGAAGAAAGCGACCATCTTTTTCATGTGTGTGATAACACACAGAATTGATGCCTGAGGGATGATCATGGCAGTGTGAAAGACTTAATTATCTATTAATTAGATAACAGCTCTCTACCCTTCTCTGTTCTAAAAGGCGCGCTCTCTCTCCACTCTGGCTGAAGCAAGTAGAGCTAAATTGCAGACAGCCTCAATCAGAGGCTGTGCTCAAGCCCCCTGGGTGTGGGTGGTAGGAAACCAGTTAACCCGAGCTCCTGTGGGATTGGAAAAGACAGAGGGGTTTCCCTGCTGAGCATGAGAGATGGCCATCTGTGACCCTGAAGGGATTAGTGTTAGCAAATTTGCTGGAAATTTAACTATTATAAATTAATTGTAGAACCTGGGGAAATAAATTGAAGTAAACAAGCATATCAGCATCTCTTCAGCACTGAAAACTCTGCATGGGCTGGAATATGCTGTCTGCATTCTAAAGGCTGTGTCTGCCTTCCCTAGTCCATAAGCACCTAACTGGCTTTAACAACCACGGGGCTACAGACAGGACCACCCTGCATTCTGAGTCAAACTATTCCATGAGTACATCTGGTTGACAGGCTATAGTCCCCCCCACCCCCCACCCCCAAAGTCTGTCTTTGGTAGTCAGGCTTTCTCTTTCCACCTTGAAAATTACCCAAATGTGCACATGGTGTTCAGGAGATTTAGAGCACTTGTGAATGACAGATTTCTTTATAGATACAGACCTCTGTGACAGAAAGCAGCAAAAAGTGAAAGCTCTTCATCTTAAAAGAAAGAGGAAGGCCAAGAACTTTAATTTTTAAAACAGTCCAGAAACACAGAAGTGAGGGTACTTATTATTCATTGAAGGGTTATTCTATGCTAAACTCTTTAAATCCTTCCCATCACTGCTGGGGGCAGACATTACTATCTCCATTTGATGGAGGAACAAGCTGAGACATCAAGAGGTGAAGTAAACTGTCTTAAGTCCCACAGATTGTACATGGCAGAACCAGGATGACTAATTTTTATGACAAATGAAAGACTGTTCACAGATGTTATATGAATGCACATCAATTGTGGAGTTTTGTATAAGTTATATTGTAGCCATGACTCACAGATACCGGAGAAGCCACCATTTACTGGTGTCTATAGAAAGTAGAAAGACCTTTATTTTTTTTACCTCAAGTGCTGTTTCCTATACAAAATTTTATTTTACTTGGTTCATATTCAAGTAACAACCAGCACAGATAACAGCTGACTGGCAACATGCCCAAGATCTTCAGATGGCACATGAGCTACATGAACTTGCTCATACTTTATGGAAAATATGCTTATTAGGAGCTAAAATGTCCCATTTATGCAACGTTCAAACTTTCCCGCTGAGTCTTCATGAAGTACGAAGTGACAGAAACTGGTGAGGAAGGGAAGTGCAGGGTGGACCAAGTCCTAATGCATGAGTGGAGGGCTGCTCAGTCTAGCCCAGCTTTGGTGTTCATTAGCCGCATGGCTTGAGCAAATCACATCACCTTTCTGGCCTCAATTTTCCTCATCTATGAAATAAAAATTGATTTTGACACAGATCCCTTTATAGCTGGATCACAAGGACTTTGAATATACGAATTAAAAAAAAATAATCTAACAGGGGAAGAGAAATTGTAATATTCTCCAAACTTATATCATGACAAAAGCCCTTGTTTTTGAGCTTCATGAGAAGTTTATTTTCCATGGAACACTGTTGGGAAACAGTGGGCTGGAGAGAGTTCTGACCACTTAATTCTAATGTTCTAGGTTTGTCCTGAAAGTGATAGCATACTGTCTCTCACTTGTTGTGGTCAGAAACATTCATCCTGTACTATAACATGCTGTGTTAATTTAGGTAAGACAAGCAGAACAGGAAGCAAAGGAAACTTTCATTCATTCAGCAAACATAGAGTGCTCCTAAGGGCCAGATACTATGCCTGCTCCTGGCACTGGATTACAGAGAAGTGAGACACACATTGGAGGTTCTGCTGGAGTAGTCATCAGCCATCTGTGATTGCCAAGGAGTCCTCAGTGCCCACCAGTCTCTCAGACAATGAGTCCACTGCCTTGTTAGAAGGCTGCACACTGGGTTGAGTAAGAGAGAGTGGCATGGCAATAGTGTAGCACAATAAAAGCAGCCAGAATCACTACGTATCAGCCAGGAAAAGCATTCAGGGGAAACTGGAAAACTATTACAAGGTGTTAACAGTGCTTACCAGTACGTGTGATAATGGACAATTTTTATGATTTAGAAAGAATTCTCTCTTTTTTTTTTTTTAGTGAACATATACACTTTTATTGAGAAAATTAAAACAGCTATATATTTTTTAAAATTATGACTAAGGCACTGCATTGCATAACATCCATTTCAGCCTAAAGAAATTTCCAGAGTGAGTGATGTTATGAGACAGGCAAATGATTTGACACTGTTTTAAAAGAGTGAGGAAAGGTCAGGAGGATGGAAGATTAGGTCCTTTCACCTAAAATCCTGTCAGTGTTTAGCTATGGCTAATCCAAAGCTCAGGGTGCCATGATGGAAATGTAATAAGGGCTTTCTCTCCAACACTGGGTGTATCTCCTAAAGCAGGTGTCCTGAACCCCCAGGCCACAACCTGTACCACCAGTCGGTGGCCTGGTAGGAACCAGGCCACACACTGAGAGGTGAGGGGCAGGTAAGTGAGCAAAGCTTTGTCTACCTTTACAGCTGCTCCCCATTGCTCGCATTACCTCCTGAGCTTCCCCTCCTGTCAGAGCAGTTGCGGGCACTGGCTTCTCATAGCAGCGCAAACCATGCTGGGAACTGTGCATGTGACGGATCTAGGTTGTGCACTCTGTATGAGAATCTAATAACCAACAACCTGAGGTGGAGCTGAGGCAGTGGTGTCAGCACTCGGAAGTACTGCAAATACTGATTAACGTTGGCAGAGAGGGTTGACTGCAGAGAGACCATAATAAACCAATGCTTTCAGACTCATGTCAAAACCCTATCAGTGAGTGACAGATGACAATTAACCTGAATCTGGTGGCAGGCTTAACTCAGAATCTGACACGTATTTTAGTCCACATGAGGCTCACCTATTATTTGATTTACCTCTTCCATCTGTGCCTTTTCCCTGCCCTGTGCACTTGTCTCAGTCACAGTTTTGGTAAGTCCACAAGCTAACCAGAGCCAAGATGAATAAACAACAAACAGCACTCGACAGCTTCTTTGAATATGGGGAAAGAGCCAATGATGAGACAGCAGAAGACTGTAAGACTGCCAACAAAAAGAAAGCTGCATTTAAAACAAAATACCAAGAATCCTACTCATTGCAATAGGTGATTCACATTCTTCAAGCCTGCTTTGTATAATATGTGGTGACTGGCTATCCAAACTGTTTTGCCCCATGGAAACCAAGCACCCTGCATTAAAAGACAAGCCTCTGGAGTTTTTCAAAAATAAAAAACATGAACACAATGAACAGAAGCAATTGTGGAAGGCCCCCACTTCATCAAATGTGTCTGCACTGAGAGCATCATTCCGAGTGACTAACGGCATCGTTAATGATAAGAAGCCCTTTACTATTGGAAGTAAAGTGAAGAGTTGATCTTGGCTGCTGCTAAGGATATTTCTTGTGAACTTTTAAGAGAGGCTGTTGTTCAAAAGGTGGCACGTGTTCCTCTTTCGGCTAGCACCACCACTAGACAAATTGATGAAATCGCAGAGGATATTGAGGCACAACTGTTAGAGAGGACGCATGAGTCACTGTGGTACACAATCCAGGTTGACGAGTCTTTTGATGTTGACAACAGGCAACAATGCTTGTTTCTGTGAGATATATTCTTCAGGAGGATGTGCATGAGGATAAGTTATGTGCACTTTTGCTGCCAATCAACACCACAGTTGCAGAACTCTTCAAGTCTTTGAGTGATTACGTATCAGGAAAACTGAATTGGCCATTTTGTGTCAGTATATGCACAAACAGAGCGGCTGCCGTGACTGGACAGCTTTCTGGTTTCACTCAGGTCAAAGAAGTCATTTCTGAATGTGAGGCTACGCACTGTGTCATCCATAGAGAAATGCTGGCTAGCCAGAAAATGTTACCTAAATTAAACAACGTTTTGTAAGATGTCATTAAAATTATCAACCACATTAAAGTACATGAGCTTAGCTCACATCTGTTCATTCATCTGCGAGGAGTTGGACACACACATCTCACACACAGAAGTGAGATGGCTTTCTAAACGCAGATCACTGGCCAGACCTTTTGAGTTATGAGAGCCGCTCCAGAGATTTCTTTTAGAAAAACAGTCACCACTGGCTGCACATTTTAGTGACACAGAATGGGTCTCAAAACTTGCTTACTTGTGTGACATATTCAACCTGCTCAATAAACTCAATCTATCACTTCAGGGGAGAATGACAACTGTGTTGAAGTCAGCAGATAAGTGGCTGCATTCAAAGCCAAACTGGAATTATGGGGTCAATGAGTGAACCTTAGGATTTTTGACATGTTACAAACATTTACAGAGATTTTGAAAGAGACTGAGCCAGGGCCTTCTTTCTCCCAGCTAGTGCTTGACCACCTATCAGCTTTCAAAAGAGTTTGAGTGTTACTTCGCCACCACAAATGACCCCGAACTGGGAAGAAATGGATCCGAGACCCACTTGTGAATAGCCGGGTGAATCAATTTTGTCCATGCTACGAGAGGATGAACTACTTGAGGTTGCCAATTATAGTGGCCGTCAAAGTATGTTTGAGACAACTTCAAATCTGTACGTTCTGGATTCAAGTTAAGATGGAATATCCTGAGATTGCCACAAAAGCCCTGAAAAACCTGCTTCCATTTCCTACATCCTGTTTGTGTGAAGCAGGGTTTATGCAGTGATAGCAATGAAAATGAGATTACAGGGTAGACTGGGCATAAATGACACACTTCGGGTGTCACTGTCTCCCATCACCCCAAATGGGACAGTCTAGTTGAAGAAAAACAAGCTCAGGGGTCCCACTGATTCTGTATTATGGCGAGTTGTATAATTATTTCATCATATATTACAATGTAATAATAGAAATACAGTGCACAATAAAAGTACGGTAATGTGCTTGAGTCATCCTGAAGCCATCCCTGCTCCCCACTCCCCCACCCTCAACCTGGTCCATGGAAAAATTATCTTCCTTGAAACTGGTCCCTGATACCAAAAAGGTTGGCGGCCAGTGCCCTAAAGGGACATAGATTAAGGTGACCAGATTTTAACATTGGTAAAGCGGGACACCATTGACCGGAGGAGAGGGGGTTCTTGATTAAAAATTTGGTCTATCTCCCGCCATTCCCTAGCTTGTCGTGCATTCTTTCCAAAAATCGGGATTTTAAAATGCCGCGGGATGCAGGACAAATTGTTAAAAATTGGGACTGTCCCGCCAAAAGTGGGACGTCTGGTCACCCTACCATAGATGTGCTTACAGATGGATATGTCAGTTTATAAGCTAAACAATTTTTACTACATCTTTTTTTCAGTTTTAGCTCTTTATGTGTGGTTTTACTTCAGTTCATAGCTGAAACGATATCAAGTAGGGGAGTTGTTGCCCACATTCTCATTCATGAGCCACACTCTTTCCTTTTCTGGCCTCTTTCCTTCATTTGGACAAACAAGGTACAGTGGTACCTCGGTTCACGAACTTAATTCATGAACTGACTCTGGTCGCAAACCAAATTGGTAGTGAACCAAGGCACAGTTTTCCATAGGGTTCAATGTAAATCTGGTTAATCCGTTCTGACCTTTTTTTTCGGTTTTTGAAGCACAAAAAGTATGAAACAAATTACAATACACATTAGTACAGTATAGTATTGTAGAAAAAGCACAACAAAAATAAAAAAAAGTCACTGAAAGTACTCACAGTGTACTCTTTTCTGTGTCTCTTTCTCTCCATGATCTTCCTACAGGAAGTCACAATCATGTGAGAGCCAGGAAATAGCATTAAAATGGCCGCGGCTCCTGTTCGTGAACCAAAGCGGAGTTCGTGAACCGGAGCATATTTTGATGAACTTTTCTGTTCGTGAACCGAGTTGTTCGTGAACAGAAGCGTTCGTGAACCGAGGTACCACTGTATTTCTTTTTTTTTCAGTCAAAAGTGTCCTTATTTTTTTAACTGCTTCCTCCAAATGGACAGGAAGACATCTTTGTGCCTAGAGCCCTAGAAAATGAAATGTGTTCTCCCTACTGACTTTCACCAACAGAACCATCTGTCTGTGCCTCTCTGGCCACCCAGAGCTTGTACCCCCAAGCATGGCTTCCCACGTAATCCATAGGAAGGTTGGTGGAGGCCTCGAACTTGTTCTTACAGCCACTGACCTCAGAGAAACATAAACCTGCCTAGTTCTTCCTTCTCTTTAACCCTCCTCTGCTTCCTTCTCTCCTTCTGGGTCATCTTGAACTGCCATTCCATTACAAATACACACGTCTACATCCTAGGATGGGTCCTTCCATGTTACATCCATATGCTGGTCCTTCCTCCCCGATCCACATTGTCAGGAGTCCTCACCCATACAGGCAGCTCCTCTTGCTAGTCCTCCATGCCAGGAAGAGACTTCCACAAGTTCTTCACCCCCCAGTGCTGCCTGCCTGAGACTATCCTTCCTATATCTGGGGCAAAACCTCACGCAGCACTGACCATTGAGCTTGTTCTTTTTGGTATCATCTCCTATAGTGCAGTCACTGAAGCCTTAGCCTGGCCCATAGGCTTTCTCTTGACCCTTCCTGTGATTTCCAAGGTCATGCATGACCAAATCAACACATATATGCACCTTCCTCCCCCTTCAGCTGCCCACTGACAAGGCCACAACATAAACCTTACAGTCACCTGGAATTACTCATCTCAGAAAACTGTAACGCAAGCAGCCATTCTCTGACCACGACCTCCTATCCTACAAACCCAGCACTTTTCTCTTTGGCTTCATCACAGTGGCCATATGTTTGGTCTTCCAATTCATTAACTGGGCTCTAGTCAAAATCATCTCCTTTCTTAGAATGGCTTCCATAGTTAACACTTCTATAGCAATGGCCCATCTCTCTACTTCACTGTTCCCAGTCTTCAGCCAGACTACAGAGAAAATCACACAGTCTCCCAGAGCGATGGGGACAGACCTTGGACTCTGACCTCATGAGTGCCCTTACTCAGACTGGCATGGAACTCATCTTCCATTCCTGGGCAGCAGTTTGAAACACCCACAACTTGACTATGGCCCCTAGCTCTTCCTGTCCTTACTCTGTTCATAGTAAACAATATCCTCTTCTTTCCCAGAGAGACTAGTCATCACTGGCAAGAAGTCACCATGTGCATCTCCCTCTATCAATTGCGCTCTCTCTTCTGTTGTCACCACAGCCACTTCTGCGGCCTGGCTTCTAGACCATCCTCATGCTTCCTTAGGCCCTCATTGCATCTGATTGTCTCTTTTTCATGTCTCCAGCCAATCCCTCTGCCCAGCTCTTTTCTGAAAGCATTAAAGATGCTCTGACCTTTCCCATCAGACACAAACTCCCTCTCAAGTTCATGTCCTCCTCTGGGTGCCACCTGTTTCTCTCCTCCTATTTTTTGTCTAGAAATGGTGAGTTTGAAGGGGGCTAAGGAGGAACGGCATGGATATATCTAGTGGGCACTTGGATATATAAGTCTGAGGTTTCAAGGAACTATCTGGGCTTAAGGCATAAATTAAGGCATTGAATTTAGATTAATAAGCAAACCAAAGCTGATCATGGAAGGTACGGGAGTGGAGGTGACTGCCGAGAGATGAGGTTTAGAGAGGCACAAGAGATCCACAGTAGAGGAATCCGTCACATGCCCAAACTCTGTTGAAACTTGGGAGCCAGTTATGCCAGAATGAGTCTTTTAAATCTCTAAAATTATAATAACTAACATATACTGAATAATAATTATGTGCTAGCCATTGCTCTAAATGCTTTGTAGTCTTCATGATGATTCCAAGAGCCAGATTCTATTCAACATCCCCACTTTACAGAGGAGGAAACTGTGCCTCATAGAGTTTGTGTTACTGTGGAAAAGTAAGAGGTAAGCAAATTGGTTAATCTTGTTTTATATAATAACTTCTCAATGATATGAGAGGTCAGGAGAGTTTTTAATTTGTGCAATAGTAGTTGCATGTATATATAGACAGAATTCATAAGAAAAAGACTCTTTATAATATAATTGCTTATAAGGATTTATTGCCTAAGAACCCTATCAATATGCAAACTACTAAGGGTCACATGATTATTTTAAAAGTTGCTTTGCTAATTCAGTAACCATTTTCTGAGACTTTTTAGAATTATGTCAAGGATGATGCTGGACAGCAGGACTGCAAAGATGAGGGAAAGATAGCACTGGGCTTCCAGGGGCACACTGCTTCGTGAGGGATGCAGCTGAGGCAATGCTCACAGCAGTAGGCAAATGGCAATGAAAGAAGTTCCTAGAAGATGTCAGTCCTGTGCGTGGGTTCCACAGCCGGGAAAACTGAGCTTCAGTAGTTTCATCCAAAAGAATACAAGTGTCTCCTTAGGCTGTTCCCGTGATTACGTAAGATGGTACACACAAACTCCCTGGGCCCTGCCAGCTACAGAACTGGCAGCTCATGAGTGGTAGCAGTTGCTTTACTATGATAATAAAAATAATGATTAGCATCCTTCACCAACTCTTTTTAGAGACGTAGAGTAACCTTCACAGAAGAGATGATGTTTAGGTTGCCTTAAAAGTGAGGGGAATTACAACAAGCAAAATAGGAGGCTAGGTCACTCTATGTAGCAAGGACAGAATTTTTACAGAGGTGTAAAATGAGAATATTCCACATATATGGAATGTGTTTTGGAGAACAGGAAGTTGCAGAGAGGTATTTGGATTTTTATTCTTGAGATCATTGGACTCTAAAGTAAGGTGCTAGACCTTGTGGAAGGTACGCAAAATAATACACCGATTTGCTGGGAGGTAAAATTAAAATTTATGCCAGTATTTTTAAGACTTCTTCCATTTTGATTTATTATATTTTGCATATTTTAAGATGAACATACTGGTTTTGCACAGTAGTACAATTATGCAATTTATTAATAAATAAACATATAATTGAGTGGATTCTAAAACTTTGGGGGCAGATTAGGCTATGCAAACAAAGATGTTGTGAGAAGCTACTGAGGAGTGCTAAGCAGGAAAATATGATGCGCATAAATTGGATTTCTGGAGGAACTTTCAGAAAACGGAGGGAGCACAGACAGAATGTGGCAAAGATAAAGGCAAGATCAGACGGGAGCCATAGCCCAAGGAGTACTTACAAATTCCCAATAGATTAATCTTTGGGATAGTGACCAAAGTGAAATTCCCAGGAATTTTCAACAAATGCCCAAATCATAAACTATTTTGTATTAAAAAAAAAAGTTGTATTTATATGTTTTTAAATAATAATGAGTAATCATAACAATGGTGAATGATTTTTCTCTGATGGGATTATATTAGTTAAAGTTTAATTTTTCTGCTGAAAAGATATAAGAATACATGAATAATTTTTTATTGTTAACCAATATATTGTGATAAGACATGTTTCAGGGATGCCAGGATGGCTCAGCGGGTTGAGTGCTCATCTTGAAGCCCCAGGGTCCAAGGATGGAATTCTGGCCCCAGACCGTGTGGACCCATACGCTGAACTGGGGTGTGCCTCCATTTTGGTTCTTGTCAGGGTGAGCTTCCCATGCAGGAGGCCCCCGGCCCAGTTCCTGCCCTGCGTGTCCCCGTGCCCCCTGTGGAATGAAACTATATCAAAAACTAAAAGTGTGCAACTATGGAGACTGCTCTGGGCCCTCCCCCTTCTCTCTGTCTCTCTGTCAAAAACAATAAAAATAAATCTTTTTAAAAAAGATATGTTTAAGTAACATGTAAAAACGAACTCTATCTGACATAGACATCTGACACGAAGAGCACTGTAAGCTGGGAATATTAACACAAAATAAATGCCAGCTGCAAACTATTTAAAAGCTTAAAATACTATACTTAATATCTAAAAAGCATCCACTATTAAAATGAAAAGTTTAAACACACAGAGCACAAATCGCCCTGTCTCATAGCCTTGATCTTTAGTTCATGACAAATATCCCAGATGTAGAAAAAATTTCAATTCACATTGACATTGGTGAATTTGTACCCGAAAGCATCTTCAAATTGGGCACTAGGGTAGTTGCTGCTTCACATAACCAACTTTTTATCAATAAAAATATTTTATTTACTTGACCTGATTTAGGTGTTGTGGTCAAAATGTATAATGGTTGCTTTGCTAATTGAGATTTTTCATCAGTTTCTAATATACCAGTACAGTACTCTACAACAACATTCATATCTTCTCTTTGCATTTTTTTTTCTGTCAAAATATTTACAAAGAACTGTAGTCTATGGTAAATATTAAAACACTGGAAAAGAGTGAACATGACTGGATAGTACTTCCATAACATAACATTTGGATCTCTTAGCAAGGTTGACACCTCTAGCAGGATTGTGTGTAGAAACTGACAATTTGAAGATTTGTTTTGCTTCTATAACTTAATTCTTGAAATCCCATTCATAGAACTTACGTGAAATATACCTTGTATACAAATTTATTGCTATTTATTTTGTCTACAAGAATGACTCATTGTTAAGAGCAGACAGAATCACAAACACTCAGTTATAATAAGGCAACAGCTACAAGTAAGACAGTGTGATGTGATGGTAATGACATCTCTCCTCCAACTATCCTTTCCTAGTTCCAGAAAATGCTGACCTTAACCTTTGATTCTCATAGGGCAATTTTCTGCCCTTGATGTCAGTGGATATCTTTGAAACAGTAACATCTCTGTGTTGACTGAAGATTGAATCAGCACAGAACTATACTACTTTTTCCATTTTCCCAATTACTGTTTTTTTTCTCAAGATTTGCAAAAACATAAATAAAATTTTCAATCAATAATCAGAAGGAAATCCTGCAAGGGAACACTAAACCCATGCAAAAAGACACAAAGAACTGAACTAGAGCAGGAGTAGTAGTGGGGAGCAGAGGTGGGCTGGATATGAGCCATCTCTTGTAGGTACAGGTGAGAGCATTTAACATCAGCTAAGGAATATGAAGGGTAAGAGAAACTGTTCTAGAATAAGAACAGTTTAATCACTACAATAAGACACTGTTTCTGTATAGACAGGGCTGTCTACCCCAGGCCATGCTCAAGAGAAATGTGATTAAATTAATGTTCTGCTTATCCATTTCTGTGTAACTAACCATCCCCAAACTTAGTTGATCTTATTAGGGAAGTACAAATCAAAATCACAATAAGATACCACTTCACTTTCATTAGAATGGTTATCATTAAAAAAAAAAAAAGAAGAAGGAGAAAGAAAGAAAGAAAGAAAACGAAAGATATAACACAAGTGTTGGAGAGGATGTGGAGAAATTGAAGCACTTGTGCGCTGTTGGTGGGAATGTAAAATGGTCCAGCCACTATGGAAAACAGTGTGGCAATTCTCAAAAAATTAAACATAGGATTACCATACAATTTAGCAGTCTGCTTCTGAATATATATACCTAAAAAATTTTAAAGTAGCAATTTGAACAAATATTTTGTGCACCAATGTTTATAGCAGCATTATTCATAATAGCCAAAATATTGAAAAGATCCAAATATTCATTGATAAAAGAATGGGGAAACAAAAACTTGCCTCAAAAAGAAATGTAGGGGAAGCTGGATGGCTCAGCGGATGGATTAAGCACTTGCTTTGCAGCCCCAGGGACAGAGGATGGAATCCTGGCCCCAGCCTGTGTGGATCTATATGCTGAACTGGGGCGTGCTTTCCATGCGGTGGCCCCCAGGTTCCGTCCTGGCCCCTTGGCTTGAGGGGGCGTGCCTCACATGAGGGAGGCTCCCAGCCCAGTTCCCTCCTTACACCGCCCCGCCCACCTGTGTGTACCGAAACCATGTCAAGGGCTAACGATGTACAACTATGGAGACTGCTCTGGGCCCTCCCCTTTTCTCTGTCTCTCTCTTTCTTTATCTGTCAAAAACAATAAAATAAACCTTAAAAAAAAAAAAAAAAAAGGAATGCCATGCTGACACACGCTGCAACATGGATGAACGTGAGAACATTATGCTAAGTGACGTGGGCGAATCACAAAAGGACAAGTGCTGCATGAATCCACCTATATGAGGTGCCTGGGTCGTCAAATTCATCACAAAATGCAGAGTGATGGTTGCTGGGGGCTGGGGAGGGAGGAAAGGGGAGTCGAGTGTTTAATGGGTATGCAGTTTAAGTCGAAGTTCTGGAGAGGATGATGGCGATGGTTACACAACAATGTGAATGTACTTATGCTACTGAACTGCGTACTTAAAAATGGTAAAATTGTCCTCTCTCCAGCAGTGTTTAAGAACACAAACATAAGCTTCAAAGATGAGTGGGGCTGGAACAAAAAATTTATTGGTCTTGAAAGATCAGGGAATCTGGAGAATCTAGGGCTTTTGGAATCTAGAGATGCTATGTCTACTTTACCACAATCAAACAGAAAACAAAGAAAACTGCTGTTCTTGACCAGGGTCATGACCCAGCACCGAGGGGCAGGTGGGGTCTGTGTCAGTCCCAAGTGAAGAACAGAAATTGAACTGTCTAATTGTTACCAACCAATGTAACCTCATCAAATTTAACAATAAATTAAAAAAAAAAAA
>PVKE010022236.1:0-25756 GCA_004027555.1 Craseonycteris thonglongyai
GGGGGGGGGGGGGGGGGGGGGGGGGGGGGATGAGACTGATTTTGGCCCATGACACTGGTGAGATGGAATCCTAGTCCCAAGACCCAAGCTCAGGAAAAGGCGTTCCTTGATCAGGTCAGGGGTCGAGAGAGAGACAGAGAGAGACAGAGAGACAGAGACAGAGAGACAGAGAGAGAGAGAGAGAGAGACCAAGAGACTCAGGTTGGCCCAGTAGCCAGAGGGAAGGTCCACACCCAGCGCTGGGATTGTTGTGACTGCCACCAAAATAGGAAATCTGGACCTTCATGGATGAAAAGGATTTTATTCACCTGCTGGCATAGAAGGCTGAGTGCTGAGCACAGAGGCCAACAAGAAAGGGAAGGATCCTATGGGTTCCTGTTAGGTAGCTTCCTTCCCAGGTTTTGGCACCAAATAAAAGGATGTGCCAAGGGGGTGTTAAGCAGGAAGCTAAGCATGACAGACAGGAGGGGCAGGACATAATATGATCACTAGTGAGTGTACCACCACCCATGTCCACAGCCCAGGGACCACCCAGGCCAAACCCCTAGAGATAAATCTTTCTGTCAAAATCTCCCAGGAAAAGGGAGATAAGACCCCAACCAGAATTGACTGGTTTTGGGCACTTGCACAAACCATGGAATCTTGCTTGTCCTTTGCCTGACCCCCAGCCTTATTAAACTGTAATTATAATAAAATGACCATTAAGTCTTGCCCCCCCACCCCTCACCCAAGGCTTTTTTTGGTATGCATTCTGGGTGAGGGCATGCACAAAAAAGAAACAATTATATAACCTACATGTGCCAAATCAAATAATCTAAATCTATACGTCCGATGCTCCAAGTCCATAGTCACACTTAGGGCTGGTTTAACACCAGTAATAAAACTCAAACCCCCAACCCACTGGGGCCACTGCCTCTCTTGGCTTGGCCTGTTTCTCTCTGGAAAAATATTTCAATCAAGTTTTACTTTGCTTTCCTTTGTCTCACTGACCTATAATTCATTACTGCGTTGGCAAGAAGAACTGGAGCTGTTCAAGGCCTCCTCTTGCCTTGTATTCCTGTGGTAACTGGGGGACCAAACAAAAACCAGGTGAAACAAAGGGAAATAAATTTCTTTTAAGACAAGAAACATAGCAGCAAGGGGACTATATCCCATGAGGGGCATGGCAAAAAAAACTGGCTTTTCTGCGGCTTTTATATGTGAGCGTTGGTTCCACTTTGAAAAAATGAACCATGAGGGAGGAGGGTGTTGGTGAATTTTTTTACCAAAAGTCTAAGGGAGTTTTTCCAGTTCTGGCCTTAGAAAAGGATAGTTGTCATATAAATTAGTGAGGTGGACACTTGGTTTTGAAGTAAACATAGCCATTGAAACTAGAATGCATACTGGTCAAAGCTGATAGGAGGCAAGGGGAGCAAAGCACAGATACACAGTTTGAAGCTAATTACATTGTCAAACCAAACTAAGAGTGTTAAATCCTTAGAGGGTACATTAGAAGTTCAGAGAGTTTGCACTGTTGTGTTTACTTTTACTTTAAATGGGATAAATACTTAAATTTATAAGTAAAAGCCAAGCAGTTTTCTAACTAAATGTACATTTTATACTTTCATCAGCAATATATGATCACTTTTATTTTTCCGTTTCCTCACTACACTTGGGTGTTACAGGCTTTTGTTTTTTTTCTAATTTAGCCATTCTAGAAACTAGGAAGTGGCATCTCACTATTGTTTCTGTGGTATCTAGGAAGAAGGAATAAAGAAAATGTATATGTAAAAATATAAATATTATTGAGCCTTTCATTTGGGAAATCTGGATGAACCTAGAAAACATTGTTAATTGGAATAACACAACAGAGAGGGAAATACTGTATGATTTTACTTACATGTGAACTCTAATAAAGTTGATGTCATATAACATGGTGTCAGAAAACTAAAAGAACCCGCTCTCTCTGGGTGAGGGTGACTTCCCTCCAACAATCAGTAACTATCTTTGTATGTCTTTGGTTTTCCCCTGAGCATCTCTGGGGAGACCTACTTTGCTGACAACTTACAGATCCTTGTTTTTTCAGATTCAGAAGCGAAAAGTGTTGTGATATAGCGCCTGCTTCAACCTTTTTCTTCAGCTGATCAGCTCACTTCACATTAGTGAATAGTGATACTTCCACAACCTGAATAATCACAAAAGCTTATAGAAAAAAATTAAATACCTGATTGCCTGGTTTTACCCCTGTGCTTTGATTCAGTAATTCTTGGGAAACAACTAGATATTGTATATTTAAAATATTTCTTTTTTTATAAATTTTTTAAAGATTTATTTGTTTATTTATATTGGTTTTGACAGAGAGAGAGAGAGAGAGAGAGAGAGAGATGCAGAGATACAGAGATACAGAGATACAGAGAGAGAACTGAACTGGGGGAACTCCCCAGTTCAGCACATGGGTCCGCACGGGCAGGGGCCAGGGCCGGGATTCAATCCTCGGTTCCCGGGGCTGCAAAGTGAGCGCTTAACCCACTGAGCCATCCCGGCTTCCCCTAAAATATTTCTTAAGCATTCAGAAGAAGGCAATTGGGAGACAAATTTATAAAATATTTTTCTAGACCCATCTATAATATCCATTCTTAGCTGACCAAAGAACTGAATTATATTCTGGAAAACACACAGCACTTCACATTTCTTTCTTCTTCCAAGCAGAAATGTTTCTTTCTGACCTAAATATTATTTCCATTTTGGAGTGAAGGAAAGAGCCCTGGACTGTGGAGAGTGAGGTGAAAATATGAAAAAACACAAAAACAAAAACAACAACAGGTAGGTGGGATTGTAAAGACCTAAACACAGGAAAAAGCTTCTATGGTCAAAGAAGCAGCTAATTTATCAAGTATTATTTGATAAACTCTCCACAAAATTTCCTCCAAAATAGGAAAGTAGTTGTGAGCTGTCAAAGGAAATCTTTCCTTCCTCCCATCACTCTGTTCTGCAGATGCAAAAATGTATCCTCCCCACCTCTAGAGACCAAGGCAAAGTCTTTATCATGACCTAGGACACTCTCACCTGACTTCTGAAACCTTCTTGGTTCCTTGGCTTTGAGAGGGATGGAGAGGGCTGTTTCAAAGGGGTACATTTCCATTTGGTCTCCTTGTGTACTTGAGTCCATCAGTTCTTCCATAGCCCCGATGTTAGGACCTGGCCAGGTTTCATCTTCATTTCCTGTATTTGGGAGATTGGCTTAGATGGGGAGACAAGGCTGCTCTGCCATTGTATTAGGGGCTCCAAACAACTACAGGTCTCCAGGCCTCTCTGACCCATCAGGCCTCACAGCCATTTCTTCAGGCTGCCTCTGCCCCATGTCAGGACAGTACAATGGGGCCGTGGGGTGGCTCCTCTGTGATTGTTACTCAGCAGGACTGCAAAGATGGTAGGCAGACAGAGAGAGTGTCTGTTTGAAACGCAATCCCACATGGAGAATGTATCTCCACCCTTTGGGCGCTCAGCCTGGGGTTTGTGGGTGGAGCAGACAGGTCCTTCTCAGGCACTCTGCACAATCTGAATTCTTGCCTTTTTCTCCTTCCAGGGTTCTTTCAGATTTTGTATTCTAAGTTTGAGCCATTTTGCTTCTGAAATCTGCTTTCCAAGAATCTAAAATACCATCCTATTTTTATGCTCTGATAATTCACTTTTAGAAGATAAACAACATCTGCTGGATTTACCCATGAAGGTGTTTTTACTGGGTAACAGATTTTTGAATAAGAACACTTTGGTTAATATATTACAATGCTGTCCTGCTATTATACTTACAGAAGTGCCCATTTGAGACACCAAGCAGAGCAGTCACCAAGCCCTAGGGTACTCAGAGGAGGTATCAGTAGAGTATGACTGATAAGTAGTTGTAGTTTTCATCTGCTGTGTGGAGTGTCACAGTGTCTCTCAAGGACAGTATGGCAATGTTGACCAAATGTCTAAAAATCATTCCCTTTGAGCCGGCAATCCTAGGTGTAGGAATTTATACCAGGGAGAACATTGTCACAGTGCATATCTTGAGGCTCTGACCAAACTCTAGTTCATGTCTAACTGTTCATCCCATGTGTGTTCATTGTACTTCAAACAAGTATGATTGTGATGAATCATATCTTTGTACAAAGATCCTAAAATATGTACAAACCACAAAAGATGCAAATATCTAAAGCAATCCTGAGAAAGTGCAAGGCAGAGGCACCATACTTCTTGATTTCAAAATATACTACAAAACTATAGTAATTAAGACAGTATGGTCCTGGGATCAAAACAGACACATGCACCAATGCAACAGAATAGAGTTCAGAATTAAACATCCATAAATACGATTACTTAATATTTGACAAGAGAAATAAGTACAAACATGGGAAAAGTATAGTCTCTTCAACAAATGGTGTTGGGAAAAGTAAATAAATATATGAAGAAAAAAAATCAGACCCCTGTCTTACAATACTCACAAAACTTATTTCAAAATTGATCAAAGACTTGAACAAATGACTGATATCATAGAACTAAAAGAAAACATAGGGAAGAAAATCGTCAACATTTCTCATGGCAGATACAATATCCATTTATGATTAAAACTTAATAAAATGGGTATAGAAAGTACTTTAACATAATAAAGGCCATATATGAGAAACACTCAGTTAATATCATACCAAATGGTAATAAACGGAAATCTTTTTCTTTAAAATTAGAAACTAGAGAGGAATGTCCCTTGTCACCACTGTCATTTATGTCATTTAACATCGTACTGGAAGTTCTGGCCAGAGATATTAGGCAAGAGAAAGAAATAATAAAAGGCATCCAAATTAAGAATGAAGAAGTTAAATTGGCACTATTTGCAGATGACATGATTCTTTACATTGAGAACCATAAAAGTTCCACCAAAAATCTATTAGGAACAATACACAAATACAGTAAAGTTGCAGGATACAAAAATCTATGTACAAAATTCCTTTGCATTCCTATATATGAGTACTAACAATGAAACATCAGAAAAATAAATGAAAAAAAAAACAATACCTTTTGCTATTGTATAAAAAGAATAAAACACCTAAGAATAAACTTAACAAAAATTATGAAGGATCTATACACTGAAAAGTATAAGACATCATTTAAAGGAATTGAAGAAGATACAAAGAAATAAAAAGATATTTCCTGTTCATGCACTGGAAGAGTCAACATAGATAAAATGGTCATATTTCCCAAAGCAATATACAGATTTAATGCAATCCCCACTAAAATCCCAATTATATTTTTCAAGAAATAGACACAAAAATCATTAGATTTGTATGGAAGTACAAAAGACCTTGAATAGCCAAAGCTATCTATGAAAAAAGAACAAGGATGAAGGCAACACTCTCTCCGACTTCAAATTATACTACAGTGACAATAATCATACAGGATGGTATTGTCAGAAAAACAGACATACAGACCAATGGAATAGAATTGAAAACTCCAAAATAAAATCACATACATATGTACAGATAATTTTTGACAAAATAGCTAAAAACATACAGTGGAGAAAAGACAGCTTCTACAGTAAGTGCTGCTGAGAAATTAGAAAGCTATTTGCAAAAGAAGGAATCTAGACTACAATCTCATCACTATATTAAAATTAACTCAAAGTGTATAAAAGACCTACACATAATACCTGAAACTATAAAATGCAGTGAAAACATTCATAATAGCAAAAATAAATTAATGAAATTATATCAAACTGAAAAGTTTCTGCACAGCAAAAGAAATGATCCAAAAAAAAAGAAAAAGAAAAAGAGGCAACCAACCAAACGGGAGAAGATATTTGTAATCACAACCGCCAATAAGGGGCTAATAAAGAAATTGGATAACTCAACAACAAAAATATAAATAATCAAGTTTAAAAATGCAGAGGATGGGGGTGTGAGCCTGGCAGCCTGACGACCCAAAATAGGGTCCCCAGGCCCTGGTGTCCCTCACTGACTGGGGTGAACTGGACTTCACGGGCAACGTACACCACTTCGTCTATCTGTCCATATGGCCGCCATTTGTGCATATTGTCCCCTCGCTCCTCTTCAAGAATACATGCGCCGTGGCAGCGCCGAACTGCTGGCATGGGCAGGTGTCACCCTGTGTCAATAACCTCTCTTGCCTGCAGCATGAACTGTGCACGCCTGGCCTGCGCGCGCCTGGCATGGCTGAGTTGCACATGCCCCAGCTCAACGACATGGCCAAGGACATGCTGGTGCACCTGGAATCCACTTGAGCTGCCACTGAGGCCGCAGTGCATACCATCAGTGCCTGCTTCGCCTACTATAATGGCCGCATCCACTGGGTCACTGTTTTCAGCGCTTACCCCATGCACCCTGTGGCCTCAGCCTGACTCAGGCCTTCCAGACTACGAAGAGCCCCTCCCTGTGGCCAAGTCCAACCCAGGCTTCTGGTCTCAGCTGCAGAAGTAGAAGGAGGTCCTGCAATCCCAGTCGGTCAGCGGGGGAGCTCTGGGATCTGTGAGCCCTAGTTGGTCAGCCCAGCCCTGAAAGCAGGATGCCAGGAGTTTCCTGGGAAGAGGAAAGACCACCCTCCCACACTGACTGACAGGGGATGGTCTTTCTTTACATGTAATTTTCATTTTTTGAATCTTCCTGAAATGCAGCTCATTTGACTGCGGTCCAGGGGTGTGTCTCTTGATGAGGTGACTGGGAACCATCCCTCCACCCCACCCTACCCCACCCCACCCCAAGGCAGCCTCAGTTCATTATATAGGGCATGGTCAGGAAAATCAAAACCACTTGGATTTTAGGCAGAAAGACATTAATTGCAGGGAGACTGAGGCAGGGGAGCCAAAGTCAGGAGAAAGGAAGTTCAGTAGTCAGAGACCCACCATTCTGATTCAGGCTGTCAGCCACTCTGATGTGGGTAATTCTGGGAGGATGCCCCGGGCTGCTGGCAAAGTAGGAGTGGAAAAAGATATACAATGAAAATGGAAACAAAAGAAATTTTTTTTTTTAAAGATTTATTTTATTGATTTTTGACAGAGAGAAACAGAGAGAGACAGAGAGAAAGGGGAGGGCCCAGAGCAGTCTCCATAGTTGATATTAGTTTTCCATATAGTTTCACTCTACAGGCGGGCACAGGGCTGCGCAGGGCAGGAACTGGGCCGGGAGCCTCCAACATAGGTCCCGGCAAGAACTGAACTGGGGGCACACCCCAGCTCAGCATGTGGGTCCGCATAGGCCGGGGCCGGGATTTGATCCTCGGTCCTCGGGGCCTCAAAGTGAGCACTTTACCCACTGAGCCATCCCAGCTTTCCCGGAAACAAAAATTTTAAGAAGCTGATATAGCAATACTTATACCAGACAAAATAGACTGTAAAAGGCATAGAAGGTTCCTGTAATCTCATTTCTGAGTATTTATCAGAAGCATCCAAAAACACTACTCCGTACGGACATGTGCATCCATATGTTCGCTGCACCGTTATTTACAATAGCCAAGAGATGGAAGTAACAAGTGCCCATCCAGAGGTGAGTAAAGAAGTGATACATCTATAACGGAGCATTACTCAGCCATAAAAAAGAATGAAATCTTGTCATATGCAACAACATGGGTGGATCTAGAGAGTATTATGTTGAGTGAAATAAGTCAGACAGAGAAATACAAATACAATGAGTTCACTTATATGTGGAATCTAAAAAATATGAATAAACAAACATAAACAACCTCATTTATACTGAGAACATTTTGGTGGTTAGCTGCTAGAAGGGTTGGGGGTATGGGTGAAGGAAGGGAGTTAGGGGAATAAAACAGTAGTTACAAACAGTCATGGTGATGTAAAGGAAAGATAGTAATATTGTAATAACTATGTATAGTGTCAGGTGGGTACTAGATTTTTTGAGGTGATCACTTTGTAAATCATTATCTGCACACCTGAAACTAATATGATATTGTATGGTAACTGTAATTAAAACACTATTTTAAAAAAAAGAACTGGGAAATAAAAATAAAGAGCTGATCTTGACTGCCATAAGGGGAAAATGTAGTTGAAAATATTATGCTTAGATAGGAATATCACAAGCAGAGTTCTAAACACATGTCATTTCAGCAGGAAAAAAGGACACAGTGGTTGACTAGCAATGCGACACTTACCAGAGAACCTGCCATTTCTTTCTCTTCCTCCTTTTTCCAGTTCTGTTGCAAAATCACATCTGCAACTTGAGAATATAATTATAACAGTGACAACAGAGTCTCTTCACCTGCTACCATCACAACCACAGGCAGAAGGACCTGGAAATGCAAAAAAAAAAAAAAAGCCACCATTCCATGACTATTGTTACAGTAGATTTGGGAACAATGAGCTTCTCCTTGGTGACAAGACTGGGAGTTTCTCCTTCCCAATCTTCAGGTGCCCTCCCACCCAGACACCCACAAATTCTGCTACAGATAAGTCATGTGGGCAGCACTGAGTTCGCCTTCCAAACTCACATAGAGCAGATCCTGTTACCTACTCTTGGGCCAAATACCGCACTCCCCTCTCATACATACCGGTATTACCCAGCAGCCAGCACTATTAACCGTAGTCTCCCATAGAATTACCTGGAGCATTTAAACAACACAGTGATGCTCCCGCTGTTCCCCATTAGACAGAAACTGTGGTTGTGGGCATAGATGATAGATCTTAAAATCCTACATGTGATTATAATGGGAAACATGGGCTGATACCAGGACATCTAAGCCTTGTTTCTCAAGCTTTAATATGATGTGCATGAAATCACACATTCCAGATGGCAATATATATTTTTTAAGATTTTTATTCTTTTTTTTTTACAGAGATAGGAAGACAAAGAGAGACAGAGAGAGGGAGACAAAGAGAGACAGAGAGAGGGAGACAAAGAGAGACAGAGAGAGGGAGACAAAGAGAGACAGAGAGAAGGGGGAGGGCCCAGAGCAGTCTCCATAGTTGACAGCATTAGTTTTCCATATAGTTTCACTCCACAGGTGGGCACAGGGCGTGCAGGGCAGGAACTGGGCACAGAGCCTCCCGCATACACCCGGGCAAGAACTGAACTGGGGCACACCCCAATTCAGCATATGCGCCTGCATGGGCAGGGGCTGGGATTCAATCCTCGAGCCCTGGGGCTGCAAAGCAAGCACTTAACCTGCTGAGCCATCTCAGCTTCCCCTGCAATATATATATTTTTAATTGTGATTCTTTAGTTTGGAATGGGGCCCATGAATTGTGCTCATATTGCTCCCATGGACCCTATTACCTGTAGCACAACACCAGAGAACACAGACACAGCACACCTGAGCCCATGACATTCAACTCTATTTCAACACAAATCCTGTTGGTTCCCAGTGAAGACAACCACTTCCTTGACAGATCATGTTCTTCGCAGGCCCTTTGAAGCTTACAAAAGGCTAGAGAAGGTAGTAATGTCTGAGCAAATCTGTATTTGGAAAACTACTTGTATACATTCACAAATGCATCTACTATGTGCTCACAAGTAGGGTACAGTGCACTGTGCTGGGAAAGTCAAATACATTACATAAATTAATTCCCACAAAACCCTGGGAGTTGGCTTATGTATGTTCCATATTTCAAAGAGACTGTAGATACTGGGCCATGCCTTCCTGTCTTTACTTCTGTTTCCCTATCATTGATTAAAAAAAAAAAAATTCTTTATAGGAGATAAGAAATGGATGGGAGAAATAGAGATGAAGGGTGGAGTAGCAGTTCAGAAGAGTTTGTCATTGTTGTTTACATTTATTTTATTAGGCAGGTAAACATTTAACTGCAAGTTTCCCACTTCCATGTGCAATATGAGAGAATTCTACCACATTCTCACTGAAGTTTGGTGTTATCAGTATTTTTTAAATCTTAAGACATTCCAGAAAAATATGAAGTGGTACTTGACTAGTTTCTCTAGTAACTAGGATGATGAAAATGTGATTGTACATGTACATACATAATTCAGTCTTTAAAAAAGAGAAAATACTTGCATTTATTACAGGGGTGGATGGCTGTGGAGGATGATTTGTGAAATAAAATACAAGTAAATGGAAATATTGTATGGTCTCACATAATGGTCATATTTAAGTCAAACTCATAAAACAAACCATATAGGGGTGGTTCCCAGGGGCTGGGGAAAATGAGATGTCTAGGGATACCAAGGTTCAGCTATGTAGGATGACTAAGCCCTGGAATTCTAACACAATGCATGGTAACTACAGGTAATAGTAGACTTCATACTTGAAATCGACTAGAAGAGCATAACTTAAGCGATCTCATTACAAAAAAAAGTTATGCGAGATGATGCACATGTCAATTAACTTCAATTGTGGTAATCATTTCACAACATATATGTATATTTATCTTGGTAACTTCAGCAACTACTGGTTCTGAATGAATAGAAACAGGGTGCTGAGTGGATGACTTAAATAAACTACTGGAGAAAAGAGAAAGAAAAATATTAAGGCCCTGAAACATACAGGTCTTTACTCCCATTTATCTGCTTTTGGGTTAGGTAACATACTACACAGTCCTAGAGAGGTGAGAGAAGCAGCCAACCACAATTCTGATCTCTAATCTGTTCAGTGTGGGGAGATTCCAGGGTGTGGCCAGATTTGGACACAGCCCCAGAAAGGGTAGATCTCGGCTTGTTTGGCGCCAAGTGGTCCCTTGACTTCTCTTCTTGCTTCTGAATTATTTTCAGTTCTGGCTTTCCCAGGACTACTCACAAAATAGAACTCTTATTGTTTGTATGACACAACAGGAAAAAAACCCAAAAAAAACTGGCCAAAAGGAAGCCAAACACTCCAATGAAGTCCCCCATCCCACCCCATGCACTGACCCCACAATCCTGAGTTCAACCATGTAACCATTTGCTCTGAAGTTCTTGAATGGCAGGGACAATGACTGCTTCATGTGTTCCTAATGATCAGATGAAACAGAAGCAACTGATTTATGTATCATTCACAATTCTAGGTTTTCTATGTTCCTCACTAGACCAGAAAATAGAACAGCTACCATCTAGCTGAGATACTGTTCCTATGAATGTGGTGTTCCCTTGACTTTTGTGTGTACAAAATAAAAATGATAGAGCCACTGCTTAAGTAATGAGTCCCAAACACAAAACATCAGAGGTAGATATGAATGCTGTATGTCAGGAAGTATTGTAGAAGTGTCCAGTATCTATAGTTTTTTAAGATTTCTGTTGTTTCTTCAGACACACATATGCATAGGATCTCTGGTATTTACCAGCATGGAGAGATCCAGCATAGGACATTAGATGGTCAATGGACTTTGGGACTTTGAATCTCTGCCCACCTGGAATTCCAGGGGCTGATGGTGATGACTTGAAACACACTCAAGGGACAAGTGGTGCCAATGGACATACTGCTGGCCATGCTTTGAACATAGCTAATAAGTTTACATCCAAAATGATGAAAATGTTTCAAACCAAAAGCTGCTATGGTCTCTGGGAAGCCTCTACAGAGAATGAAAGACTTGGCTACATTCAGTTGAGTTAGAAAAAAGCTTGTTGAACGTATCCTGATTTGTTTAATAAACAAAGTAAAAAGATGATGATGACATAACACTGAAAAATTCTTCAAAATACTAATGAAAATTGGGACCATTAAGCATTTGAAATTTCAAATACAAAGATCCATCCTATTACTTGCCAGCATTTAATATTCACATTCACAAAGAGGATTCTGCATGAAAACATAAATTGAGGACTACCCTTTTTACAAAAAATGTATTTCACAATTTTCACTAAAATCTAATGTGTATCATTGTATTAAGAATATTCCAAACTACTGATCAAACCTACAATGGCATGTAAGAAATATGTGGGCTGGAAAGAGCACTGAGATGCTGTAGCCATCACAACTTCAAAGGAGAATGGCTGTGATGTAGCTGGAAATGAAAATGAAAAGAAACAGGAATTGCAGACAATCCAGTGATACATGCAGAATTTCTCTTAAGCTCAGAAAGTCAGCAGCAGCCTGGGAACTGGTATCCTCTGTCCATATGCAGAATTCAAGTCAATTTCATCTTGGGTATCTTACATCTCCTCCTTAGGGCTACATCACTCATATTGAAATACTTTTCTCTTAATTATGGAGTATCTATACACTTGCAACCCTGTCATATTTGTCCATTCCATAAACACCATAACCACCCCATGACTTATGACGTCACAAATTTTCATTAAAAACTGGCAGAAAAAAAATTGGCAGAATGAATTACTTTGATGACAACACTTATAAGTGAAAATAATAACTAAAAAAATGATTTAGTGTGCTTCTATAATGAAATAAAATGTACTAAACAAAGTAAAATTTTATATGCTCACTGTGGAATTTCTTCCATTTTCAAGTTGGTTTCTCTACACCATTATATTCAATGAAAATCATTCCTAAAATCCCTGAGGTCATTTAAGCAATATTTCATGAACTATGGTAGGTCTCACATGAGACACAGAAAAATAAACAAGATAGAATTGCAACGGGAGATTCTCAAACCATCCTCAGATTTGGGAGAAATTCAATGTACAGAAAATTATTCACATTATAATCTGTAAGTTTTCTAGTTTGCTATGAATCACCAAATGTATCTAAATTATCTACTTTAATGCATTATTTCCCTTTCCTTCTGAAGATGTGTACACATGTACACATTCTTGTTAGTCTTCTTAATCATAAATTACATCCTTGTTATTTTAAAGTTTTTATTGTTTTTGACAGAGATACAGAGAGAAGTGGGGAGGGCCCTGAACAGTCTCCATAGTTGCACATCATTTGTTTTTCCAGTTTCATTCCACAGGTGGGTGCAGGGCTGCACAGGGAAGGAACTGGGTCGGGGTCTTCACTCCAGTGAGAACTGAAGTGGGGGAACTCCCCAGTTCGGCATATGGGTCCGCACAGGCCGGGGCTGGGATTCGATCCTCGGTCTCCTGGGCTGCAAAGTGAGCGCTTAACCCACTGAGCCCACCTGGCTTCCCCTACATCCTTGTTATTGATTTTATGCATGGTGTGTGCATTAAAACCTGGTAACTCCACTTGTTATGTAGGATAAGACATGTGCAAAAAGATATAGTGTAATGTTGAGTCAGAATTCCAAAAATATGCCTTCTATTTATACTTGTTTAGACTTTGTTAACTTAGCACTTGCTAAGTAGAGACCCTTGGTGTTAGATGATGAGGCCCAGTTCAACAAAAGAGCACAAGGAAAATGAAATAGGCAAGTTTATTACTCATGGATCTTGGCAGAAGTCCACAGCATGCCGGAAGGTGCTACACAGGGAGGCCAAGGCAGGATGCAGGCAGAGTGGCAGGCCCCAGGGTACAGGCCCTTTTTAGGGTTCATAAGAGGGAGTGTTTTGGGGTTCTTAAGCTAAATCCAGATTCTTCTACTGAAACCAAAAAAGCAAGATTTTGGTAAGGTCTACAGAGATCTTATCTAAGGAAAGGGGCATGAAATGTGAAGGCCTAAAGGTACAAGGGAGAGTGCTGTTCAATAGGGACACTGGCCATTAACAGGAACTTGCATTATTCTTGTGACTCTATGGGCTCTTATATAGTGCATGCATGAGGAGAAAGCAGTGTCAGTTCAAGGCTCCCTAAAACTGAAGTCAAGGCGGCACTATCATAAAGTGGTTTAAACTCTCAAAATATTCCTGTATCTTTATTATAAGCACTATAAGAAATATAATAATATAATGTGGAGGATCCCAGGATGGCTCAGCAGGTTGAGTGCTTGCCATGCAGCCCCAGGGTCTGAGGATCGAATCCTGGCCTGGGTGCATGCACACCCATAAGCTGAACTGGGTTGTGCCCCCAGGTCGGTTGTCACTGGGGTGAGACCCCAGCAGTTCCTGCCCTGAGCAGCCCTGCCCCCTAACTCTGGAATGAAACTATGTAGAAAACTAATGACATGCAACTAAGGAGACTGCTCTAGGCCCTCCCCCTTCTCTTTGTCAAATACAATAAAAATAAATCTTAAAATTAAAAAAAAACACTATAATGTGCCAGTAGTTACAATAAGAAAAATTATGTAATATATAAAATCTAAGTTATACTTTTCACATTATTTGAGGTTTAAGGCCACTGGGGAAAGGGATTGTTAGTGATGTCATGTCACAATGTTGTTACCAAATAGTATTATTGGTACTTGAAGATGGTACAGTAGGTTAACGCTGGTGGCAAGATAACACTTCATTCATTACACATCAGTGTTAACACATTTAAATCTGTTCAACTTTAATGAAAATATATTAAATTCATATAGTTTAAATAAAGCACTGCAAACCCACTGTGTGATTATTGATTAAAAGACATTACAAGAATTCAAGAAGCATTCCTTTCTGAAATAATGACCTGAGAGTTATGCTATCAATTTCAAGAGGGAGGGTAATTATTTAGTAAACATGAATTTATAATAATTTTATATATTTAGAGATAAATGACGCATAATTTTCTCAAGTATCTCCAAAGACTTCTTTATTTCCACAACAATTAATGTTAATTACATCTATCTATGACTACTATGGAGATACATCAGGATTTTAATGAACTGCCACCTTTGGTAAAACTACTTAATATTCAGAAGATTCCTCTGTCTTACATTAATGCAAAGGATGATGCCCTGAACACCTACTTAATGGTGACTTACATAAAAAATCTAAGTCAAACACAAATAGCATCTTCATTTAATTTTCTCCATACACTGTATATTACATAATCCTAAAACTTCAATGAAAAAGTAGGTATGAGTGAATCCCACCTAATATACAGGGGTTCTCAGATATTTGAGGCAGCAACACTCAACCCCATGATTCATTTACACACTAGAAATAAAGGCACAGCACAAAGGGATTTGAGAGTAGAATCATATCAATATTTGCTTTTTAAAAATCTCAAATACTGTCAACATAAAAAAGTATATATTGTAATTAATTACTCTGGTCCAAACGTCAATCTCATTGTCTTAGAAGCATATGAACAAGTAAGTTAGCTAGGTTTTTCAACTTTGGATTGTTCGCTATAAGAAGTATTCCAATTTAGGGTAATATCTAAAAGTGTTGTTGACTTACTACTTTCTAGTGAGAATTGTGATATTTTTAATTTGATTATCAATTGCGTACCTTCCCATAATTTTTACACCTTTAATTTTCCACAATGAATTCTCAGGAGTTTTTCTAAGTATACTTGGGCTCTCCAGAAAGTATCCAGCCATGTAATATGAAACATACAGGCATTTATGGCTGGGTTTTTTTTTTTCCAGACAGATTTTGTGTATTTTGGACAAAGTTCTTTCATCATTTATTACATATGTAGAATTTTTCTCCAGTATACATTCTTCGATATTGAGTAAGCCTACAGCTACAGGTAAAGGGTTTGTCACACTCTTTATAGTTTTAAGGTTTCTCTCCACTATGAATTCTCATGTGTTGCTCAAGATATGAGTACCAATGCTAAACAAAAGATTTACTACATTAGTTACATTTTTATTTTTTTGCTACACAATCAATTCTCTGATGTGGAGTAAGGTTTGACAGATGTTTAAATACTCTGCAACCTTCTCTATACTTCTAGGTTTCTTTCCAGTATGCTCTGATGTTGTATAAGATTTGAGTGGTGGTGAAAGTCTACATTTGTAAAGATATGAATTCTCTGATGTTGAGTAAGGCTTAATTAAACACAGGTTAAAGGCTTTGTATCATATTTGACATTTGTAAGGCTTCTCTCCATTGTGAATTCTCTCATGTTGAGTAAGGCTTGAGCGTTGGTTAAAGGCTTTACTATATTCTCTACATTTACCAGGCTTCTTCCAGTATGAATTCTCTGATGTCGAATAAGGTTTGGGCCCTGTTTAAAGACTTTGTAACATTCTCTACACTTGAAGGGTTTCTCTCCAGTATGAATTCTCTGATGTTGAGTAAGGCTTGCACGCTGGTTAAAGGCTTTGCCACATTCTTTACATATATAAGGTTTTTCTCCCGTATGAATTCTCTGATGCTGAGTAAGGTTTGAGAAGCGGTTAAAGGTTTTGCCACATTCTCTACATGTATAAGGCTTCTCTCCAGTATGAACTGTCTGATGTTGAGCAACACTTGAACATCGATTAAAAGCTTTGTCACATATTTTACATTTATAAGGCTTCTCTCCTGTATGAATTCTCTGATGGGTGGTAAGGCCTGAGCGCCTGTTAAAGGCTTTGCCACATTCACTACATTTATAAGGCTTCTCTCCAGTATGAATTCTCTGATGTTGACTAAGTTTTGAAGACTGATTAAAGGCTTTGCCACATATTGTGCACGTGAAAGGCTTCTCTCCAGTGTGAATTCTCTGATGTGGAGTAAGACTTGAACGCCACTTAAAGGTTTTGCCACATTCATTACATTTGTAAGGTTTTTCTCCAGTATGCATTTCCTCATGTTGATTTAGACTGGATAACTGAGTAAGGAGTTGTTCATACTGATTATATTTGTAAAGTTCTTCCCCAGTATGAACATTCTCATGTTCAGTAAAATGTAAAGATTTGTTCAAAGATTTGTCACCTTCACTGTATTTGCCAACCTTCTCTACTATAGGGATATTATGATGTAAAAGATTTGAGCTGTGACCAAAGACTTTTCCACAATTATAGTGGTTCACTAGAAGCTGAGTTTTCTGATGTTTATTAGGATTTGATATTTGGTTAACGTTTTTCCAAGATTCATAACTTCTCTCTCCATTACATGTACTCTGGTAATTATTGAAGATAAAAAGATCTTTAGTGAATGCTCTCATTTCATTAAACATGTAAAGTTATTCACAGTTAGTAAACTATTCTATCCCTATTGAAACATGGAGGTGTTATGCAGACCCTCCCATGTTTATAAAATTTATAGACACTGGAACACGGAAGGACTATTTCTTATAGTAAGACTAAGGAAGCTCTGGTTAAGGCAGACTAAAATTGATCACATTTAAAATTTCTATCTACATTTAAAAATTTCTCAACTTTTATAAATATTTGAATGTTTAATTTAATCCTACACTTTAAGTAATTCAAATGATTATTTGCACCATGGTTAAGGTGACTATGCAGATTTTACAAATTTCCTTTCATATAATATATACCTTTTAAAAATTATTTTCAATCTTAAGTGTTGGGAAACACATTCTTCTGCAAACATAAATGACTTAATGTGGCAGGGTTCCCCAGATGTTTTACACCCTTTGTGTCTTTGGTAACATGACTTTATTATGGGTAGTTATCCCAGTTTGCTCATGTGCACTGTAACATCCTTTCTGCCCTTCTCACTCCCCCACCCCACTCTCAGTCTTTCGTTAAGTGTAAATTCTGAATACCACATGTTCCATATCTTACCATTAGCATTCTATGGAATGTAGCTTTTATGTCTCTCTTTGGCAACAGGCCCTGGTTGTCTTGAAAACACAGAACTGAAAGATACAAAATAAATTAGCACATTTAATACACTCAGGTAAATATCCTTTAATTTCTAATGTACAGAATTAATAGAGATCAGAGGATTTGCACCAAAATTTCATTCCTCCATGGAAAAGCGAACTGACCAACAATGACACATTTGTGTTTCTGTATACTCTAGAAGCCAGATAAGTGATCAGAGCACCACCCCCAGGAAAACACAAAATGAGCAAGGACACATCAAAGAGGGTCACATTGGCCCACAATAGCTGCTTACCCTCTGGGCATAACATAAAATGACTAAGAGAGCACTCCCAATTCCCAGAAGTAGCTAAGTGTACTTTGGGTCCAATGACCTGAATTTTTTGCATCTGGCTGAAGGATTTCTTTTTGCTTTGCATGACACAGAGTGCTAAGGGAATGGCAGTACACTCTAAATGCATTATGGTGACTACTAAGAAAAAAAGTGATTGTTCAAACACCACAGAGACTACAGTACTGAAGACAGATATGAGGGATAGGAACATGAGGGCTCTAAACAAGAAGCAGAACATGTTTTAAACTGGAAAATTAAACCTAAAACCCACAGAGAACACACATCTCCAGAACAGTTTTGATAGGCCTTAGAGTTTTAAGCATGGTTCACTGTCATTTGTGTTCTTCCATACACATTAAGTTCATAAAGTCTGGGATCAGTGGCCGTTTCTTAAATTCTCAAATCTCAACAAAATATTACAAGGCAAGCAAAAAAAAAAAAAAAAAAGAGAGAGAGAGAAAGAAAAAAAGAAAAGACATGGTGCATTCAGAAGAACAAAATAAATCTTCAAACATCACTGTTAATTACCAGAATAAGAATTCTAAATGCCCACATTAAAAGTGCTCAATAGGAAACCAGAGAAAACAGACGGACAACTAAATAATATGAGGAAAACTGCATGACCAAAATGAAAATACACAGACAAAAAAATATTAACACACACACACACACATTAAAAACTGAACACAATACCTAAATTTAAAAAATCTAGAAGCATCAACAGACTTGATCAAGCAGAAGAATCAGACTGCTTGATCACACTTCACTTTAAATGATCAGTGAAGACAAGAAAAAAAATGTGGAAAACTGAAGACAGCATAAGGGACTCATGGAATACCAAGCAAATCAATATATACAATAAGTCATCCCAAGAAGAAGAGGACAGTGAAAAGAGCCACGCAGTTTATATGTAAAATTAATGGCTTAAAGTTCCCACACTTGGGGAAGCTGGGATGGCTCAGTGGGTTAAGTGCTCACTTTGCAGCACTGGGGACTGAGGATAGAATCCCGGCCCCAGCCCATGCGGACCCATATGCTGTACTGGGGAGTCCCCCCAGTTCAGTTCTCTCTGTCTCTGTATCTCTCTCTCTCTATCAAAACCAATAAAAATAAATTTAAAAAAAATTTTAAAAGTTTCCACACTTTGAAAACAAAACAGATATACAAATTCAAGCAGCTCACTGGATTCTAAGTACAAGGAATATAAATTTACCAATAGAGACACATTATAATTAAAATGTCATAAATCAGAGACCAAAACTGGATCTTGAAAGCAGAAAATGAAAAACCATGTAAAAGAGAGGTCCTATGAAATTAACAGTGAGTTTCTCAGCAGAAACCTAGTAGTAAAAAGAACATAAGATAAAGTGTTCAAAGTGCTGCAAGAATAAAAACTGTCAACCAAGAACATTACATCTGGCAAAGTGTCCTTCAACAACGTAGAAATTGGGGAAGCCGGGATGGCTCAGTGGGTTGGGCACTCGCTTTGCAGCGCCGGGAACCGGGGATCGAGTCCCGGCCCCGGCCCGTGCGGAACCATGTGCTGGGCTGGGAGCTCCCCCAGTTCAGTTCTCTCTCTGTCTCTGTATCTCTCTCTCTCTCTCTCTTTCTCTGTCAAAAAGAAAAATAAATAAAATAAATAAATAAACAGATTAAAAAAACAACGTAGGGAAAGCCGGGACGGCTCAGCGGGTTGAGCGCTCACTTTGAGGCCCCGAGGACCGAGGATCGAATCCCGGCTCCGGCCCAGGCGGACCCACGTGCTGAACTGGGGAGTTCCCACAGTTTGGTTCTCTAGCTGTCTCTGTCTCTGTCTCTCTCTCTATCTGTCAAAAGTAAAATAAAAATAAATATGCACTGAAGATAAAATAATTACTCTCTATAAATATAAAAAACGATATAAAAAAAAAACCAAAAAAAAAAAACAACGTAGAAATGAAGACATTCCCAGATGAAAAGCCCTGAGTTTCTCACCATTAGTCCTGCTTTACAAAAACAAAACAACAACAAACACTCAAGAAAATTCTTCTAGATGAAATAAAAGAATTTTGGGAGAAGCTGGGATAACTCAGTGGGTTAAGTGCTCGCTTTGCAGCCCCAGAACCTGAGGATCAAATCCTGGGCTTGGGCCCACGCGGACCCATATGCTAAGGTGACCAGATTTTAACATTGGTAAAGCGGGACACCATTGACCAGGGGGAGGAGGTTCTTGATTAAAAATCTGGTCTATCTCCCGCCGTTCCCTAGCTTGTCGTGCATTCTTTCCAAAAATCGGGACATTTTTAAAACACCGCGGGACAAATTGTTAAAAATCGGGACTGTCCCGCCTAAAGCAGGATGTCTGGTCACCTTACTATGCTGAACTGGGGTGTGGCCCCAGTTCAGTTCTTGCCTGGGCCTATCCGGGAGACTCCTGGCCCAGTTCCTGCCCTGCACAGGCCCCATGCCCACCGGTGGAGTGAAACTATATGGAAAACTAATGCTGTCAACTATGGAGACTGCTCTGGGCCCTCCCCTTCTCTATGTCAAAAAAAACAATAAAAATAAATCTTTAAAAAGTTTAACCCCAAATTTTCAAAAAATAAATAAATAAATAAAGGAATGTTATTTATTTACTTATTTAATATACTTTTATTTACCGGTATTTATTTATTTAATATATTTTTATTTATTTATTTATTTTGACAGAGAAAGAGAGAGAGATACAGAGACAGAGAGAGAACTGAACTGGGGGAGCTCCCAGTTCAGCATATGGTTCCGCACGGGCCGGGGCCGGGGCCGGGATTCGATCCTCGGTCCCCAGCGCTGCAAAGTGAGCGCTTAACCCACTGAGCCATCCCGGCTTCCCCAAAAAAGAAATTTTAAACAACCCAAGACTATATGAAAATATAAAGCTCTCTGTTAAATGTAAATATACACAAAATACATGAATCTTAGTAGAGCAAAGAGGAAACTAAGCACTTATTTCAGTTATAACATTTTTTAAAAATGAAAGCACTAAAATCTTAGATCTATATCATAAGATATACAACATAGAAGATAAAACATTATATCAGTAACATAAGTAAGTGTAGGTGTGGAAATGGTAGACAACAAAAGGTTTTACATACAATTGACACTATTGGCCTATCAGGCTAACAAATATTATTTTTGTATATGGTGACCAATAAGTCTAGTTTCATTCTTTTGCATGTGGCTTTCCAATTTTCCCAGCACCACTTATTTAAAAATCTTTTTTTCTCCATTATGTTTTTAGCTCCTTTGTCAAAGGCTATCTCTTCATATATATGTGGGTTTAATTCTGAGTTCTCAATTCTAGTCCACTGGTCTGTGTGTCTGTTATTCTAACAATATGATTCTGTTTTAAATATTGTTGCTTTGTAGTACAATTTGAAGGTAGGAGTGTGAAACCTCAAGTATTATTCTTTTTCTCAGTATTGCTTTGGCTATACGAGGTATTGTGATTTCATACAAATGTGATGACTTTTTTATCTATTTATTTTTTAAAATGCCATTGGAATTTTCATGGGATTGCATTAAATTTGTATATTTCTTGGGTAATATGGCCATTTAAAGTATGTTGATTCCTACAATCCATGAACAAAGAGTATCTTTCCACTACTTTATGTCTTTTTCCATTTCTTTTAATAATGCCTTATACTTTCCAGTGTATACGCAGGCCCCTTCACATCCTTTTTGAGTTTATTCTTAAATAGTTTATTCCTTGTTTTCATTTCTTTTTCTGAAATTTCATTTTTAGTATATATGAACACAATGGACTTTTGTACACTGATTTTGTGTCCTGCAACTATTAATAATTTGCATTTGTTTATTGTTTCTCATAGTTTTTTGGTGTAATCTTCAGGGCTTTCTATGTAAAAAAATAACACCAAAATTAACTCAAAATAGATAAAAAACCTAAACATAAGACCTGATATGATAAATTGCATAGAAGAAAGCAGAAGTAATAAACTTATGAACCTTAGATAGAGTGGATCTTAAGGGATGGCTCGAGGGTTGAGCACTTGTCTTGCAAATGTGAGGTCCAGAGATCGAGTCCCAGTCCTGGCCCGTGCAGACCTATGTACTGAACTGTGGCATGCAGCTGAAAATCACTAGGATGGCAACGAAGGTTCTCACCTCCCATGAGGGAAGCCCCCAATTCGATTCTGCCCCATGCAGACCCACAGCCACCTGTGTAAAATGAAACTATGTCAAAAAACTAATGATATACACCAGGGGTGGTGAACCTATGGCACGTGTGCCCAAAGTGGCACGTGGAGCAATTATTTCGGCACGCAGAGCTGGGAGGGCGCTACGGGCAATTTCACGGTGAGTTTAGATTACAGGGTCCAAATAACAACTAAGTTGCAGATGGGAAGACAAAGAAGAGCACTGTACACGTTTTTTAATTATAAGGAGTACTTTTCTGTTGTATTACTTGCTTTGGTTGATGCCAACTGTAAGTTTATAGCAATAGATAGATGTATCTTTGTTTACAAAACATGTTGGGTATCCAGTTCTGGAGTTTCATTGCAATAGACATCAGGAAACTTTGTGCGCAAAGTCCGGGCTTAAAGAACTCGAAGAAGTTATGAAAACTGTAACCAAAGTGGTTAATTTTATTTCAGCGCGTCCGTTGAAAAAAAGACAATTCCAAAATCTACTGAGTGAGGTAAATTCAGTATACAAAGGATTACTCATGTACAACAATGTTCACTGGCTTAGCAAAGGTTGCGTTCTTCAAAGATTTGTTGAATGTTTTGAGGAAATTCGTATGTTCATGATGGATGAGAAACTGTCATTTCAAGAATTGTATGACGTCTTGTGGACTTGCAGATTAATGTTTTTTACAGATTTTTCCCAGCACTTAAATGATTTAAATATAAAATTACAAGAACTTGGAAAAACGGTTGATGTTATGTTTGATCTCATAAGAGCTTTTGAAATCAAATTAGGAGTATTTAAACATGATATCAACACTGGCAAGTTTAAATATTTTCCGAATCGCCAAGAATACCTGACAAATCTTGGAGATCAAATACCAGATGTTCACAGATTCCAGATACAATTCTTATCAGTTATTGATTCGACCCTAGAACAGTTCTCTTTAAGATTTACTCGGTTCAGGTCATTCGAAGAAACAGGAAAATTCATAAAATATGCAGACAAGGTAAAACTAAACAAACTTGAAGTTGGATATGTTCCAATGGATTAATTTGTATGATTTTGAAATGCAGTTGAATGACTTACAGAGTAGCTGTATTTGGAGGCAAAAATTTATCGATTTGATAATTTTTTTTTTAATTGTTTTTGACGAAGAGAGAGATACAGAGACAGAGAGAGAACTGAACTGGGGGAACTCCCCAGTTCAGCACATGGGTCCGCACGGGCCAAGGCCGGGACTCGATCCTTGGTCCCTGGTGCTGCAAAGTGAGCGCTTAACCCACTGAGCCATCCCAGCTTCCCCATTTGAGACACGAATTAGAAAGTATTGAAAGAGATAGGTTAGCTGGGTCAACGCTGAACAATGCAGAAAATGAAGTTCTGAAAACATGGAATTCCTTACCTGAAAATTTTCAGTGTCTGAAAAATGTAGCAGTGGCAATACTCTTGATATTTTCCTCTACTTACTCATGTGAATCATTATTTTCAATTATGAACCTAGTCAAGTCCGATTTTAGGAGTAATTTAACTGATGCCTCAAGTGCAGCTTGTGTAATTTAAAAAAACACAAAATATAAACCTGATGTGATTCATCTGTCTTCTTCTGCACAACAGAAATCACACTAACAATGATAGAGGATTCTTTAATATTCATGAGTACTCCGTGCATTGGAGGACTAATGTTTATTATTATAATTTAATTCTGTCACATGTTTTTTTTCCTTTTTGCTTCATAAAAATTATAATTTTATTATAATATCATGTTATTCTACACCAAATAAAAATGTAATAAATGACTGATAGAGATTTTCTACGGTATTTAATTTATATAATTACCTTTGTTATGCACTCTAATAAAATGTTTAAACTTCAAAACAAATAATTGTGAATACCATTTAAAAAATTATTGCTTTTTGTTATAAAAACATCCTATGCCTCTTATAGACATAAAAATAATTGATACCTCTATCTCACTCGATGGGTTGGCACGCGAGTTGAGCGAGTATACTCTTATTTCATAAACTTTGGCACTCAATCGCCAAGAGGTTTGCCACTCCTGACATACACCTATGGAGACTGCTCTGAGCCCTCCTCCTTTCTCTTTTTTTTTTTAAAGTTTTATTTTTATATACCGGTACTTATTCATTTTTTAATGTATTTTTTTTTTTTACTGTTTTTGACACAGAGAGAGAGAACTGAACTGGGGGAACTCCCCAGTTCAGCACATGGGTCCGCATGGGCCGGGGCTGGGATTTGATCCTGGGTCTCTGGCGCTGCAAAGTGAGCGCTTAACCCACTGAGCCATCCCGGCTTCCCCTCCTCCTCCTTTCTCTGTCTCTCACTTTCTGTTTCTTTCTCTCTCATCTCTTAAACAATAAAATAACCTGGGGGGGGGGTGGGGAGGGGAGGCAAGGAAAGTAAAAGCAAAAACAAATGAATGGAACTACGTCAAACTAAAAAGCTTCTGTATAGCAAAAAAGTAACCATGAACAAAAACAAAGAGGCAACCAATCCAATAAAAGAAGATATTTGCAAGCAAACCTCAAATGATATACTGCTATCTCAAATATATAAAGAACTCATAACTCAAGAACAAAAGAAACAATCCAATTAAAAACTGGGCAGAGGAGCTAAATAGACAGTTCTTACAAGAAGACAAACAGGGAAAACTGGGATGGCTCAGCAGGTTAAGGGCTCAGTTTATAGCTCCAGAGACTGAGGATCAAATCCCGGCCCCAGCCAGTGCAAACCTACAGTCAAGTTCCCACCTTGCACAGCACACTGCCCACCTGTGTGGAACAAAACCATGTCGAAAACTGATGATGTACAGCTATGGCGACTGCTCTGGGCCCTCCCCCTTCTCTCTGTCTCTGTCAAAAACAATAAAAACAAATCTTAAAAAAAATTTTAAAAAATGAAGACAAAAGTATATAGATATATGAAATGCATAATTTCACTACCTAAAGCAGGGGTTCCCAACCTTTTTATACCCTAGGGCGCATTCTAAAATATTGGTAAGGCGGAGGGCACCAGCTATTTCTAAGGATATTTATTATTGAACAATAATAAAAAATAATAAACAAAAATAATTTTAAAATAAATTTATTGCACAAATTGTATATACACAAAGAAACATATATACAAAACATAATACAAAGTAAATAAAAAATACGTATAATAAAATCATTTAAAAAAACATAAAAGAAAACATAAAAAAACCCCAATCTGTCAGTGTGATCTTTGGCATTGCATTTCATTGGCCAGTGCCTCGTAATTAGGAGAGTATGACGACAACCCTGTTAGCAATTATTAAGATGCTCACTGGTAAGTCGAGATCTATATCGTGATTTTATTAAATTCATGTTTGAAAACAAAGATTCGTATAAATACGTTGACCTGAAAAATGATCTGATTTTATATGCCGCTTTTTTTTTTAAATGGGAACCTTTCTTTGTCAACTATGTTCCATAAGTCCTCTGATGTTAAGGATTTGAGCAAAATATCATTCTTAAGGTTCAAAATTTCTAACTCTAGTTCTTCTGCTTTCCCCTGAACAAGGTCTGCAATACATGCAGCTAGTTCTAGTACATTTATTTGGCAAGTAAAAGGATTGATACAGAAGGAGACAATTGGCTCGATATTTGTTAACTGCAGAAATCTCTCTTCAAACTGTTTTTGAAGCACTTGCAGGGTCTCAATAAATAATGACACGTTTAATTCATTGTTACCTAGCATTTTCCTCATATATGGGAAGTGCACGAGAGACTTGATATGCAGATGTGATATCAACAAAGTCAATTTTGCTTTCAGTGCGTTTACAGAGCTTATCATTTCAGCTATATTTT